>JAFIDM010001028.1:64122689-64134170 GCA_023159025.1 Thereuonema tuberculata
TTATTTGGTTTTGAACGTATGTATTGTTAGAATTTCAGTTAAAATTTCATGGAAACAACATGGAATGACAAAATGAACTAATATTTCATCCAATTTGAGTACCCTTGATTCAATGGTACCATTGAGAACCTTGGATCTATTTTAATTGCTTAATTATATCGAGTTACAGAATGACAGACAGACAGACGAA
Organism: Thereuonema tuberculata; assembly: GCA_023159025.1. Classification (NCBI taxonomy): domain Eukaryota; kingdom Metazoa; phylum Arthropoda; class Chilopoda; order Scutigeromorpha; family Scutigeridae; genus Thereuonema; species Thereuonema tuberculata. Next base: position 64,122,880 of record JAFIDM010001028.1, read on the forward strand.
ATTAGCAAATTATATAAGTTGATAGTTTAATATCCTAAAGTATCATAAAATAGATGATTTTTATAATAATTTTATCCTGGTATAGAAACAGCTCGATAGTAATCAGAGTATAATGTTTTCACACAATATTCTGAAAATAAGGTTTTTGTAAAAGATTTTATTTAACAGAAGAATAACAAACGTAAGGCATTTTACAGTTTTTGTAAGTTATCTTCCTTCTGCAAATACCAAACTTTTTGTTACCATCATCAATTTTCCTTGATATTATGCCAGCAGAATTTATTTATTTTATTTCTTCAGTTTATTTAGTATCAAATTACTATACGTTGTCAAAACTTATATTTTATTTTCTACTATTTTTTTCTTCATTTCTAGCTGTTGCCAATTCAACAGTCTTAACATGTATCGATTTATTTTCAAAGTCGCATGGTAAACAAGCTAAGAATATTACAGATTCCATATAAAATTTACAACATCCCTTAACGTGTACCGGAAGGGAGGGGCAATTTTAAAACGCAATTTTACGACGAAATACGATTGTTCGTTCATCCGTCAAGGTAACTCAAAAACTATAAATTTTAAAAATAGTTTAGGCTATTACAAGGAAGATCCTGTTGATTCTGGTATATGTTGGACCAAAAAGTAGGAGTAAAAAAATTGTCGAAATACCTTATTATTATGATTTGTTATGATTTCTTATTAGTAAAACGACTCCCAATAATGGATGATCTTTTTAAGGTATGGGGGGGGGGGGTTTAATTGCTTGATAAGGAATCCTGGTTAATAGGGGTTTCGAAACGTACGTTGTTTTATTACGCTTTCTTTTTTAATTATTGGCGTGTGCTGATTTAGTTGGCTTTTCAATATTAACATCTTATTACTTGAACCCTGATAAGTCAAAAATATATTTATCTTAGAACGCTAAAATTTTAATGACGTAAATCCCAATACGATCTCCACATATGAAACGAATTAGACCCAATTGGAACTACAAATTACAGAAAAATACAGAATCTGTGAAAAATACTATTATGACACAATGCTTAAGATCACTGTATCTTGTCTTCGATACAATCCGTTTTGAATTTTGACTGGCAAATCTTTGAAAGGGTCGCCATCTACATATCAACCAGGTCGGCAGAATCTTCTGTTATATACGCAGTACAAAGCAGCTGACTTTGTTGACCTTGGCTGCAAATCATGAAAAGAAAATGAATGAAGATCAATTATAAGAAGAACGATTTTGCTCTCATGAATTTGTTTGACCGTTACAATGAGGACAAGTATTTGTGATTCAATGCATTTGAAAAACCAGGATTATTCTTGTTAAAGAAAAACTGCTCTCATTATTTTTCTTTTTATTGGAAGTTCATCAGATGACCGATTCACCTATCTCTATAGGAATTTCAAAAGATGTAGAGATTGATTCAACATTGAAAGAATATGATTTCATAATAGAATAGTTCATATCGTGAATTTCAAGTTGCAAATTATTGGTGCTGAGATAAACTTTAAATTTAAGCCTAAAAAAGGAGAAATGCTTCAAAAAATTTTGATCCCTTAGATGTGAATTTGTTTCCTATTACTGAAATAAATTTCCCAATAACTATTCTCAAAATTTGTCGTCTTTTGATTACCATATCCTAGCCCTAATTTTTTACTGATGATCTTCACCATATGAGAATCCGTAGTTTTTCTTATCCTTAATTATACAGAAACGTTTTCACATCCACTCCTAAAAATTCTTGTCAGTTCCATGCATAGAATAGCTTTTCTCATTCTTCGTTCGGTTCTGACCTATTGAAAATAATGTTACAATCAAGTGAAAGAGGATTAAAAAACATTAAATATTTCGTTCCAAGTTTTAATGAACAGAATTGTTCTTTAGTAGATAGCAGAAATCATTCTTGTTCAACAGCTATTTAATACATTACAAGTTCTTGACGTTGAAACAATGAACAAGCACGAAAGTTTATTATACTGTACATGGGATATAGACTACGTCCCATTTACTTTCCAGCAAGTCTTTAAAAACCATGCAGTTGATCTTAACTTTTTTTAAATTTCTACTATTGTGGTCAATTAATCTCGACCGCTGATCGAGACGTTCGCTGTCAAACTAGTTCGACTCAATTCCGAGGACTGTCTTGGATGTTTCTCTCCTTGGTACAATTCACTGTCAGTTGAGCGAAGTCACGTCTGTAGATTTCTTGTGCTTCCTCTTCGGGGGAAGGGAAGGGCTTTAAAAATTTGCAGGACCTGTTTTACTCCTTGCCATAAGATCGCCAACAATATTCAAAATCTAATGTATTCCACGGGATTAATATCCCTTGTTTTCTTAAGATTCACAAGTTGATATTTTTGTCAAATGAGATTCTTTGATTCGTATTGCTTTACAAATTTTTCAATCTTTATGCTGTTGGTCATAATATAGCAAATACTGAATGTTCTGGATAAATAAATGATATCTCTTTAGAATTGAATAAATAGTAAGATACTAGCACACCAATTTTTTTGTAGCGATTCTTTTCATGAAAAAAACAAACAAAAAAAATCTAAAAACTGCAGTTTTCCGATAGGTCTAAATAATATTTAATCCACTGCCATTGAACATGCTATAAGTCCATTGTCTACATATTGTGTTGAAATGCAGCTGATAATTTAAGAATCTTGCCCTCTAACCAAACTTCTACGGCAACACAAGTAAATTTAGTAACATTAGCCACTTTTCATTTCTTCTTAATGCTTAAAGATTTTAAATTCTGACTAGTCCTCTAAATTAAAGGCGGTTGTCGAAATCTCATTTGAATTTTAAATAATTTAATAAATAAAAAAGTGAAATAATTCAGCTTAAAACATCTCAATATGTTAGTTATATTCTACCTGCTATTGGGTTGGCCAAAAAAGTTCGTTCGTTTTTTGTTTTTTTTTTCATAAGTTGAATAGTAGCGCTTACATATCTTAACATCATTCCGACACCATTTTGTTAGATTGTATTGTGACAACTGTTTTATCAGCCTGCATTTAAAACAAAAACTGATCAAAATTGATAAATTCTGTGTTGCCAATTTAATATTGAAGATAGAAGACAATAAGCACGCACGTTTCTTTGATGACCAGGCAAAAACTGTTACAGCTTTGCTGGGAAGTTCAGATTCATCCGCAGTATTCACCTGACATTGCACCTTCAGATTTCCATTTATTTCGGTTTCTACAAAATTCTCTTAATTGGAAAAACTTATTTCCCTGAAAGACATCAAACGCACCTGGAACATTTTGTTTTTGAGCAAAACAGATAAAAAGTTTTGGGAAGATGAAATTATGAAGTTGCCTGAAAGATGGCAGAAGGTAATGGAACAAATTGTTGAAGACGTTGTTCAATAAAAGTTTGGTGAAAATAAAAACTGTCTTAAGTTTTACTTAAAAATCGAACGAACTTTTTGGCTAATGCAAAAGTATTTTAAATTAAAATTCCCCAAAACATAATATTCCCGTTTTTCCTTTCATTTTGTAATGTTGAAATATTAGCCATCTCACATTTCAAATTGACCAATAGCATTACCACTCTTTTCATCCTACTGCAGTTAAAAATGCAACAAGGAAAACTCTTTTATAAACAGCATTAAAAAAAAATCACATATTTGATTTCCAGATATGTTAGTATTTATAATCCTCCTAATTACGTTTTAAAACTCGATTTTCAAAACTAAGCTTTGGTTCTTCCTGATTGAACAGATTAATGAGTGACTACAATCGTTCTATGATTACAGGAGGAGCTTCTAATCAAAGGGTAATTACCATCCGTACAAGATCCTTCCGTCTTCCGTTCTTGGAAATGGAAACAAATGAAACGATCAAATCAATTCTAATTGCGGGAAAATCAAGGAAGAAGCAATGAGGCTATGGCCAGTGCACCTTGTAATCTGGGCAGTGTTAACATGCGGTTGGAAGCAGCAGTTGCCGCCCACAGCCCTCGGCATTAGACAACAAGAAATCAAAGCGAATCTTCCGAAGAAGGGATTCTACGGGTTCCCAGTAATTACAGATCTTTGTCGTTTAAAAGAAACTTATTTTCTTTTTCTATATTACCAGCATCCGTTATTCTTTCTGTTATTGAGGATTCTTAATTCTTTTCAAGTTGTTTTAATTATACTACAATAGAGATTAGCTGTTTTATTTTTAAATTTTTGTTTCTTTAAGTTATTATAAACATTATAGATTATGTAAGCGAAGGAAACCTTTTTATTTTGGAAGATCCAGCCATTCCTAATGCTTTTAAATCAATAGAATCATAATTTAAGGAAAATTAATGTTTTCGTGATAAAGTTTTGTCGGTAGTCGAGGTTTTCTTTGTGATAGATAATAAAACCACACCGACGCTAAATTTGACAAACATTCGTATTTATGGAACTATATACAGTTGCAACCATTCTTCTGAAGAACCTTAAAACTGAAATTGCTTTTAGTTGAGAATAAATTGCTTCGAATACACAGAATATCTTGTAATCAAAAAGAAATCATTACTTACGTCCTTTACTTCCTTTAAACTTTTACTGGGCTACATTGCTCGTTGAGCATATGAGCAATTTAGCAATGGTGAATAATAATTTAACAACTTTTATGTTCCTCTGTCTTTCACTGCACTCTTTAATTTATATATGTTCTTACACTATTTGAGCACAATCATATAGAGATTCTTGTCATTGCCTCATTCAATGTTGACATCTTTGGTCCTCACCATTCTTCTTACAGTTACTTTTGTGCTCCTATTATGCAAAACCGATGAGTCACAGTTATGCTTTTCTTTGAGAATGTCGACTGATATTCACTACACATCTTGTTCAGCTCTCATAAGGCACGCGCAATTCTGAATATTTTTAATAACGTTTGTATTTGAAAAACAAATAAGGGAGAACAACGAAGCAGCGACATTTACACAAAATGTAATCAATGGACACAGTTTTTGTCAGTTTTTTGTTAGTAAGTTTTTTGAAAGCTTACTAAACTGAAATGCATGTGTAAGGAGAGTCTGACAACAAGATAAAGTTAAAATTGAGGAAGTAATGGGTCCTGACATTTCTAGTAATTTAGTACCCAATCGAAGCTATCAACCAATCTTGGACTTTCCCAATAGAAGTGAGAGCATAAACGCTGAGGTTTAATTGAAATACTTAACGACAGATATCAATGCTCATCGCATAGTGGCCGAGTGAGAATGGCCAATCAATAACAACTTTCGAAAAATTATGTTTTCACAAAGCTTTTGAAAGAAACTTTCAAGATATATCTAGAAATTTTATTTAATTTAGACATGTTTACCCTAACTATTCAACTAAATTGAAAATTTCTCTTCATTTTTAATAATGAACTTTTAATTTCTTTCAGAATCATTAAAAAAAAAATGATTTATTTAAAAGCACAAAACATAAAAATTTCCCATCAGCTTAATTGTTTTGTTTTTTTTCTTTTACATTTTTTACTGAAACATTTTGAACTTCTCATCTTGTTCAAACTCTGGCTAAAGATACGTGAATAAGAAAATAATAAATGTGATCCCGAATTACAAAAACTGAAGTAGGTAGGCGAAAATGTGGAATTATTCAGTAATGGTTTGATTAAAAACTTTGGCATTACATATTGGCGTCTTTTTCTTTGACTAAACAATGTTTCAAATCACATAAAAAAACCTAATTGGCCAGATTATTACGAAAACGTAAAATCTAACATCAAGAAGGTTTACAGGAGTAAAGTGAAACAGGAGTAAAGAATATAGTATTTACAGCAAGAGTTTACGGAGTTTACGTAAAAAAGCCTTTTAAAATGTTGTCTACTTACGGTATTATATTTTTCACCTCTACCAAAGCCATAACCATCTTAGTCTACTTTCTAAGCAAGTGAGATTCATCAAATCAGTGTATATGCCAGATGAGTGTTCCTTAATAATTTTTATACCGCTGGATGGGTCTTCTAGAAACGTGGTCTGCATATTTAAGGACCACAGACAATCTAACTTTGACAACATTTCAAATCTTCAAGGGGCCCCTTGATGAGAAATCAACATGAAAAAAAGTGAGAAGAATTCCCATAGATAGACAATAGAACAAGGGAGTTTACTCTTTTTAGTTAATCCATTACTTTGCGCGTGGTTTCATATGATTAAAATTAAACGGTTTCAAACAATCGAAGTAAATAATGCAGATTTCATTTTTTTTTTTAAAATAAAAAAAACTTATTTTGTATGTATTGAGAAGATATTATAATTTCAAAATAAACGGAGGCTTTTCATTTGAGCCGTTTTCACAACACCAAACAAAAAAACATTCTAAAGAAAGCAGCCTTTAACGTCTTTTATGTTAAGCTGATCAAAGCATTGTAACAAATTTTCATTTTTATTATCAATCAATATTGGATTTGCTATTTAAATAACACGCTTCATCTTGGAAAAATACTTAAAACTCCATTTTCAAAATTCAAAGCCAGATTTAACTCATATTCTTGTAAATTGTATAAAACCATAAAATTCCTATAAAATTTACAAAAAATACTTCAATATTTTAATTTCGCAGAGATCAAAAAGTTTTGGAAAAATCAATAAATAGTAGGGGAGGTGGTGGTAATATGGACCACTTTTTTATTTTTGACAAAATCTTGAATTTCTAGTGGCTCTAATGTATGAAAATCGTCAGTAGCATTAGTATACATATCGTGTGAGATAAATATCACACATTTTTAAATAAATATTTAAAACTCTTGAATAGGTACAATTATTTAGAACATTCTACAAAAAAATGAATTGTTGAACTGGGGTTGTAATATAAAGCAGATGTTAAAATGCAACAATACTTCTTTATTATTGCTATTATAGTAAAAAAATCATTTATTGTTGATACTTTAATGCATTGTTTTGCTTCACATCAATAGAAAATATAGAAATTACAGAGAAAAAGTAAAAATTAATGCTGAACACTTTATAATTGAAAGAAAACGCTCAATTAAAAATTGCAAGTCTTTCATGAGCAAAAATCTGCTGATTTGGTGTTTTCTTGCATTTACAATATTTCTTGACGCCATTTCTGCCTTAGTCCCTTCTTTTCAGGTCCTAATTTGCTTCTTAGCATCGTGAGGTTGTATTATGGAACACCTGTTTCATATTACCACCAGTCGCCATACGGAAATTGACTGATCCATTCTCAGTAATAAAATATTAATTCTTTAATACTGAATACATCATTTTGTAGTTCAGTTAATTAATAATGATATACAATATAAGCAAAACCTCATTCGTATTAATAATAGTACCAGAAATTGTGTTGAATCTTACCCTGTAAAAACTTTCAGGCTTACGAAAACACATTACTTCTTCTCATAACCATACACAACGAAATACTGAAGTTACCTATCTCTAGGTGGCTAAAAGGAAAACCAGCGATAGAAATTAGAGCGGTTTCCGGATGATAGCAGCAGCTACTTGCACAAAAATTGCTGTTTCATATTACAACCCTGTTCCATATTACCACCTTCTCCCCTATACTTACATTTAACTAGCATTTTATGTTCTGAAAGATAGAATTTAGTTTTCTGATATAACAACACTTACTTGCTTCAAGGTAAATTTATATTCTCTATTATTTCCACAGTATCAAGATAAAATTTTGCTTTTCAAAATATGTAATCTGGTAAGTGTATACATTGGAAGCTTTTTATGATTATCCTGTCGGGAGCCTAACCTCCCGCGCCCCGAAGGGTCTATCTCAGAACTTTTAACATCTATCTTAATGAAATTTAAGATAAGTGAAAATATTGTTTTAGCATTATCAGGATATCTATTATTTAGAAACTGTAGCCGTTCTTCATTGTATTCATTATACGTTTTTTTTTTTGTTTTTTTTTTTTGCTAAATAACTTTTTGAGAAAAATAATTCCTTAATGTATTCGCATTTAATGAAAGCTGAATTTGTCCAATGAAAACATTAACACAGGAATTATTTGATACAATATCTTCAATAAACTTACAGCTTATTTGAATGCTGTTCTCCAGTCGTTACAATTTCGCTCTGAAGTGTAGGAGGTCATTCACTGAAGACCATAAAACACTAGGGTATTTCACTTACCTTGACCAGAGATCGACAGCTTCTCTTCGTTTACCTGTTAGCTTCTCTCTTGTGTATTACAATAACGAAAGTGTGCGTTATTATGCCTGTGAGTAATCAAACGAACTTATTCAGCTTTTGATTTTCTTTTTCCTTTTTTTATTCGAGTTGAAATGGGTAACCTAGATGACAAAAGTTCACGCTGGAACGCCCTCCTTTTCAAGGCCAGTTGGGAGATTCAACCAACCTATTTTGTCCGATTTCCGTCACATGAATATTTATGGACAGTTAGGCCTACGAAGTTTCCCAGAACTGAGTTCTTTAATACTTTTGCTGAAAGCTTGCACTGAGAACATCAACTCACTTATGTAATGACTACGAATAAAAGAAGCCCAAATTTGTTGGGAGATAAATTATTTCTATTTTTAGTATAATACTTAAATATATTTTGTTTTTTTTTTAACTAATGTAAATTAATAAATAAATTCATCTATAAAATTTTTGATAATATTTACGGAAATTTAAAAATCAAATTGAAGAAAATAAAATAAGAATAAGAGTAAAATGTAAAATTTTGAATATAGGCGAAAAATTTATTAACAATGTAGTCTTGAAAAATATATATAAATATAAAAATCTCAGAGAAAAATACTCTTCTGAAAATTAAACAAGAAGATTTTCAACATTCCTACTATAAACAATAAGTTTGGTTTTTTAGAGTCAAGTAAATATACTTACTCTTAAATATTTAGACAAATAAATTGGAATATTTATAATTGTAATAATTTTAGAGAAACCAAAAACCAATTAATATATAATATAGTAAATACTGTAAAAATATAGTAAAAAAACTTCTAATCTATACTTTAACAATTAATGTTTTTCAATTAATTAATTATTTTTTTTTTTGAAAAGGCATACATTAAACTTTCCAGCACCTGTAAGACAGGAGTAATTCTATAATTATCTATTGGACTGGTAAACAAAAATTAAATAAGAGTATTTTTTTACTTTCTCTTTTCTAATAAGGTATTTGATCTAAAAAAAAAAATCAAAGCTTAAAAAAAAAAAAAAATTAAAATGTAATTTTCTATAAGATTGCACATGTCAGTTCGTCTCTGATCGAAATGATTTGAAACTACTTAACTTAGGATGATAAAAATTTAGAGTAGAAATAGATTATTGAAAGCAATATTCCCATTAACTTCGATATAACTGAATCTTTAATGAATGGACTAGGGGAATTTATTACAAGTATTTGCAATACAGTAGAATCCCGAAAACTCGGCCTAATGTGGACCGAAGGGTGGCAGAGTTTGTGAAACTGCCGGGTTATGGGGAAAAGTGTTAAAAAAGAATAAGTACGATTTTTTTTTTTTTTCGTCATAAAATACTTTTATTTGTTGCTTGAGAATATACCAGTTTATAACAAAGAATGCTATAACTCAAACTGTCCAAATAAACTTAAGAAAATACCCAATACATGAACTGTATATGTAACTTGTAACGGGTCTACGCGCGGGGTTTTTCCGCCCTTCCAGGGGGTGGCCGAGTTATCAAGACTGCCGGGTTATCGAGTGCCGAGTTTTCGGGACTCTACATGTCAATAAATATTTATCAAAATCACTAGAATTTTTCTTTTAATAAACTTGTACAAATCAACCAAGTTTCATCGATTTAGGATAGCTCGGTTTTTTTTATTTTTCTTGATTAGATATTGACAAACCGATAAACACATAGTTATTCTAATTTTAAGCAGCTGTTATTGACATCTTTTAGACCAAACTTAGGCTTTGAACACTACAATTGTATTAAAGTTATAAAAAAAAAATAGGTTATTAGATTAACAAATCCAGATTTAAAGAAAGAATTTAAAATAAGAAATCCTTGCTATTTTGCTGTCCAGTATTTTAAGATCTTGAGAAAACATATGATTTAATAAGTGGCACCGATGTTCTAGTTTTAGTTTGTTTATTTTGTTATTTTGTTGTTACTTATTTGAATTCCAAATTCGTTTTTGTATTGTTACTAACAATGCATTTATGTTATCGTAGCGAACAAGTCACATATAGCAAAGCATTTATAGTATTTTCAGCATTAGATCTTTGATAATTTGAAATTACAGTTTTATCTCTATTGTATCATCTCCTCTAATCCAAATCACAAAACTGGCACGTGGAAGAGCTGCTTTGTCACGGATGCTTGAAAATGCTTTGTTACTCCTCAGTTCGTCTTGTTCTACTCAGTGAGTATTTACATTGCAGCCTATTTTATTTAACACGAAATATTTGCTTATTATTATCCTTCCTAATCTCTAAAATGTAGGAGAAAAATCACAGGAAGGAAAGCTACATGTGTCACTACAATAAGCATTCAAGTGCAATATGTACAATTGAAACGAATTTTAAACCCTTTTCTATTTTGAGTGATTTTTCTGCCCACTTGCAAATATACCTAGAGATCACTACGGATAAATCACGGTAACTCTAAACATATATTTATCTTAGAAAGATGAAACGTCAACAGTTATTTAATCAGGCTAAAATTGGATTATCTTATTGATTTTGAGAATCTTTAGAGTATTTTGGACAAATATTACCAATGGACTGCTCCCTAACAACTGCGCTGTTTTCTTGATAAGAAACAAACACTAATTACAATAAAAGTTAAACATTTATTGGTTTAGGCATCAGCTGTCTTTTTTTGTACAACTTAAAATGCTTGGAATTTATTCTTCAGAAATTCGAAGTGATTGCAGAACTGAAATGCAATAATCACGTTTTTATCCCTAACTAGTTGATCCCTTTCTCGTGAAGTTTTTCGAGGTCTCGATGAACTACCCTTCTATCAAACGGAATTCAAGTCTGCTATCAGAACGTCTCTCATTCTTCAATGATTGCTCTGGAACTTTCTCAAACAGTGTGTTTTTTTTTGTTTTTTTTTTCAGTTTTGTGAAAAACGAAAAACAATGTAAGTTATGTTTTGGTGTCTCAGCAACCAAACATTATAGGAATAACTATATTAACAGATCAGTAAGCATGAAATAATTAAAAACATTAATTAGTTAAAATCATTTTTTTGTTATGTATACCTGAAAAGTTCCTTTAAAATATAAGTTGTAATTAGTAAAAATTTTAATCATTATACAGAAGTTAATTTAAAATGCTGATATTTTACCGATTAGATAATTCTTGAAATTTT
>JAFIDM010001028.1:64139170-64197773 GCA_023159025.1 Thereuonema tuberculata
ACTACATTTAGCCAAAATAGATTTCTGAATTTCCTTCGTTTCAATCACTGAAATTCCCCTCCTCCTATCTTTTGACAACTTACTATTCAGAGTTATTACATTTTCCTCACAAAATAGACAGCAAGCCTTGTAACAAAATGATGATTGTGATCTTCGTGAAGGTCCTGCACTTCTTTCTTCATGTTCTTGCTCTTCACGCTTTCGTTATGATGCTTTAATACTGCTTGGTTTTGCGTAGATTTTTCTGCAAGTAACGTGAACTGTAATTTCTTCACGATTAACAAACTTCTGCCACAACTCATCTTCTCTTTCTTTACTTGCTGCAATAAGTTCACCCAATCCTTTTCTTACAATCACAGTTTTTCCTTTACTGAGGTTGTGATTGCACAAAACACAATTCACTGTTTCCTTATTTATGGTTCACTTTCAAACACAGTATTCTTTCTATATCTGAAAAGTAAAGAGAAACATAATCATTAGTACATGATTAATGCTTCATTTATTGTAACATACAAATTCAAAACCAGCAGATCTTTATGCACACATATCTTCTTATAATGTTTTTGGCTATATGAGACAAATTACCTTCCTAACAATAGCTGGTAATTCAAGTTCAACATAGAAATTTAAAACATTTTTTGGTTACGGTGCATATTTTCTGAGAGAATAGAAATATCTTAACCCTTCATACACGCCCGCCAGTGAAATCAAGGAAGTCGTAGAACTACACACTGGTGGCTGTAGCACGGCTCCTAATTCTCACAGCGCCTTGCACTATACATCGTTGGAAAGCTAATGGAACAGGGATTCCAAGGCGATTACACTTCTGACGATAGTATCCAATTTGTAGAAGAAGATGAAGAAGAAAAACAAAAAAGTTGTGTAAAATTGATTAAATTGCTCGAACTTTACCCTCCCTCTCTCCCGTAGGACCCCTGACATTCATAAAATGCACATAAATGGATAGAGTAATCCCTTACGAAGACGTAGACACCAAAATTATCTTTCTATCTCAATTAGGGGCTTGCCTATAGGGGTTAAAAGTGGTTGCTGCCACGCGCATGAGAAAGTTCATTTCAGCCGCCATTTTCCAAGATGGCGGCCGTAGCACAAGTTTGATTTTGGGGGACTTTTAGTATGTTATTGGGATGATCAAATACTTTCCACATACCAAGTCCCATGCTTGTAAGAATTTTTTAAACTAATTTTCCTAAAATGACTACACTATCAATGAAGCAATTAAAAATATCTGCCTTTTTTTTTTTAAAGTGATGAATAATTAAGCTAGTAAAAAAATGTTTGATTTAATGAAAAAAAAATGTAGCAGTATTATTAGATAAAGTTTCTGTGTATCTTGATCGTGGAGTTAATCTTTTTTATTTATCTCTTCTGTTTGAGAGAATATATGTAATTCGAATTTTTGGATGTTTCGAACTTTTTCTCTGGTCCCTTCAGCTTCGAATTATGCAAGTTTGCCTGTACTATGATATTAAATCAAAAATATTAAAATAGATAATTATAATTACATAAAAAAATAATTATGAGAATCTTACAGTCTTCGAAAATATATTTTAATTACGTTGATTTGCATATCTCACTAGACTCAATAATACAATTAAAAAAAATTCTTTTAAAGGCCCCTCCCCCACACTATTGTTATTATTTTTTTCCCTCCCTTATTCGCCTGTCTATTACACTACTATTTTAAGGCTTATTCCGGTTTTAATCAAAACTTCAAAGCTAAAAACATATATACAATTAATATTTAGACATTTTGAAATAGGTGTGACTAGTTTCAACAGCCATTATAACGCTTTCATCAGACGAAGGGAATCGTAAACCTGAAATGTGTCTGTCTGCATTTATAAAACCTCCAAAATGCACCTTAAAACATCAAGGAATTTATGGGAAATTTAGTAGTTCAACCAAAAAAGGAAAGAAAAACACTCACCAGAAAAACACAGTAGAGTTCCATATAATTCTCAGTGATTTTCCGTTTTCAACCAAATTCAGTACAATATCGAGTACAACGAGTACAAAAATCTCCTATTACGATCTGAAAACCTCTCAATTATAAATCGTAAACTTCTAGATTTCCCTCTGCCCTCCAACGCGACGTTTTTCCCCTCAGTCAACAAAGACCTCCAGATTTGAAAGGAAAACTTCTGGTTTTATTTTTTTTCTAGCAATTTTTTTTTCTTTTTTTTTTAAAGTGTGAAAATAAAGAAAACGTCGCCAAATACAATCTTGACTTTTACTACAATAAACAATATGTAAATCAGCATTAAGTTGACTAAAGCCAATTCATTTTAATCCTATCAAAGACGGCGAAAGTATGGTTTACTGAAATGATCAATATGCATTTTTAGATATTGATATAAATTTATTGTTTTAATTTTTCGACAGGGACCCATACAGACAAATTTTCAAATACAAAAGCTAAGTCATCTCTTGCAATGTCAGTATTCAGAATATCAGTTCAACGGTTGTTGTTGTTGGTTGGGTTTTTAATGGCGCAAAAGCAGCTGTGGCTAAGCTCTGCCAGTTCAACGGTTCAAAAGTTAATAGTAACGAGGAGGAACGGTGATACATACACACACATGTATACATACATTTCCTAGGATTATTTTTTAGGAAAATTTTATTAGGAAAATAGCCTAATAAACTAGAAAACATTTGAAAATTAAAATATACAAATTTGTTTGAATATTGTAATATAACGCAATAATATAGTAGTAAAAAAAATTACAATTATGATAATATGAATAAATGCTTGCCCTATTTTCGCTTTTATTGAAAATAAATTGTACGATATCCTTTTTAGCGATACCAAACACAGAGTGTGAAGGGGGGGAAGCTCATAAGAAGATCCTGTCGGTCACCACCTCTTATGCTGGGCGAACACATACCAATATGCGGCAATATTGGTGGACAATATTGGTCATTTTTATTGGTACCAACCTTTTCCAGCAATAAAAATGAACAATATTGCCCAATATTGCCCATTGGCGATTGTCGGAAAAAAAGGAGTTGGCGAGAAATATTGCTGGTGAGCGAGCGAATCACATGAACGGATGAAATCACGTGACAATGGTGACGTAGAAGGCAGGCGGGACTTTGAAAATTGGAAAATCACTCACTCACGCCGGTCATTTTGTTTGAGAAACAAGGCTTACAATCAGCAAAATGGATCGGCCCAAAACAGATAATTCAAACAACAACATTTTGTCAATTGATAATGAAAGAATCTTTAAGTCCTCCCAGCGAAAGAACGACCGTGGACACCAGATGGCGCAATAGTAGAATTTGAATAGATTGTATTTGTCAGTGTTTATGGCGGGAAAGTGTTTGGCTTCTGATAGGTTTGCCTCGCTTGAGAGTCGCCATTGTGAATAGTTTCTCTATATAAACTTCAGTCCTGGAATGATTAAGAGATCATGGGTGTAGTTCAAGGTCAGAGTCATTCTTTCTCTGGGAATAGTTTAATTGATTTCTACAGAGGGACGATTTCTATAGTGTTTAATACTATAGCAATTCTGTACGGAAACACGCTCTCTCTAGCTCTCCCTAGTGAGCAACGCCGTAACCAGGCCAATACTCGTAAAGGAAAACCTGTGTGTTCGCGCACAATATCAACTGGAATATCAATAATGACCAATATTGTCCACCAATATTGCCGCATATTGGTATGTGTTCGCCCAGCATTAAAGCCCAAACTCAACGTCGCGTCATAAGTGAGATCTTATTGACTAATAGAAGTTTTACATTTACCATTTCACACGCCATAATGCAGGCCGTAACGCAGGCCACGTCAGGGTTGATGGCCAGTGATTTAGTGTACTGTTTTACACTTATCATATCGCCTTCCATCACACGGAAAATTTACACTTCTCAATTGTCATCATGCCTACGGTGTATTTACGAAAAAAAATGCATTGATTAATATAAAAATCATGTATTCAATGCATTGAATAGATGAAAGAATGTTTTTAATTAATTAAAATAGGAAATATTCATTTAAATATTCATTTTTCATTGCTTTGTATTTCTTTGTTTTCAGTTTCGATATTTCTCGTTAAATCTCGACCATCCCACGATATGTTTTCGAGATTTCAATCGCTCGTCGATTCAAATTTTCAGGCCGAAATTCCGTAATGATTTTGATTACTAATATAACATTTTCTGAAAGCATCCACGAAAACATAAGGAAAACATGACCTCCGTAAGTGCATATCGTTTTTGTAATCGGTAATTTCGAATAAATAAATACAAATCGATTCGACTTCAAGTTCTACAATTCGCCACCAGGAGCGTTAGTGTGACATTGCGCCATCTCTTCGAAAATAGAGCACGGGCTATCTGTCGGAATGTGCTCGCCATATGTGATGGCGAGGTGATGGCGATCATTATGGCGAGCATATGGCGTGTGAAATGGCAAGTGTAAAGCGGCTATTACAGAAACGGCGAAAACTACGCATTCTGGTCGCTTTCCGTCTCACATTAAATGAAAGTAGCAGAAAATGAAACAAGTCACCGTCTTTATAGCTCAAATTAAAAGTCGTACGGATTTGAATGATACCTTATTGGAAAGCTTATAACTTGTAGAGGTGGGGAAAATAAGAGTTCCGGTTAGCCGCCATTTCCTGTCTTACCGGAAGTACCGAAAATAAAACAGTACGAGATCGCTATGATTTCGTGTACAATATTAAAACTTTTTTTTTATTAACTTTGTAATGCATTTAAAAAAGATAATCTTAACATCAAATAAAACTTAATTAAGGAGTTAAAATTTTTTTTTTATTTATATATTGTCTTTGTGTATATTTTTGTCTTGACTTAGAGACTGTATGAGCGAAAGTTCATTTACGATACTGACATAGAAAGATAAGTCTTTTTAAATAGCTTTCATTACAACTTGTATACAGTTCTACTATTTTCAGTAACTCTTCTAAATACCACTATTAATACTCCCTAAATGTCATTACTTCACAATATCCTCAGCAATAAATTATAAAGAAAATATCCAGTGAACAAGTTTGCGTTCAGAAGTTGAATCACAGCTTTCTGTATTTAATAAATAAGCAAATGTCTTTGTTTAAGTTCTGTAGCCTGTCACGAACTCAGTCTGGAGTTACTAGACAACTTCGTTTCTTATTCCGATTTCTATTAGCTTGACATTTCATTTGTCATCGAAGCAAACAATAAAGATGTCATTGCTGTATCTTCTGTAAAACCGGTGTGAAAGAGTCTTGACCTATAAACGAACAATACTTTATTGTCAACTTATAGGTTTTCCCCGCATTAAAAGCAACAGCAAACATTCATGAAAGACTAATAATTCTGATGTCTATTTCATATTTAAAGAGAGGTTGTGTTAGATTTCATTGAAGTTTTTAATTTTGAAATTTCAGCTCAATTTTAGCGACTCCGTACGAAGATGCTATTAGTATTCTCGTGTCTCCATGGATGTTTGTAATGTCCTCCACAGTTTAAACCAGGAGTCCAAGCCCCATGAGTCACACCTCGTTGGACTCCCCATGACCTGGAGGTTTGAAGGAAAATAAAAAACCATCGATCCAATGTGTCCACTTCCGGTTACAGTTGGCTAGGAGCCTCTTAGGTCGTCGGAATGGCGCCAATTGCGTGGGGCGCTTTGTTTTGTGTTTACTAGAAAACTGAATCGAGCTGTTACATTTTGAGTTAATAGTAGGTTTTTGTTAAAATCTAGAATCGTTTGGCGTTCGTCTTTTGTTAGATCATGAAAGAGAAATTTCTGTCGATTGGTTTTTGCCAGAATCACACTTTCGACTTTGATGTAACTTGTAAACAGATTTATTTCACATACAGAAATAAACAAAAATCTTAAAGGTTACAAAGAAATTCCCTAGTGATTTTAGTATGAATCCGACCAACAGGTAAAGAATTAGAGGCAAAAAAAAATAAAAAGGCCAAATTACATTTAAATTTAATAATCGCGATAATTTAAAAAATTACATTTTTAGAAAAGTAAAATTTTCTAAAGGTAATTATAGGTAATATTAACAATGATTCTGATAGAAAATGAACCCAGAAGGACCAATAAATGAATTCCCTCAAAAAAGATTATAACGATAAATAAACAACAATTTCGTCGACATTATTAAACAAAGTAGGGATAGCGATTAGTAAACCAATAACAATGCTTCGCAACGGCTTCTGGTATTATTGCTTTAATTTCTTTACTATAAATGTTATTGCTGCGAATGCAAAAGGCGCAACTGTTGCGATTATTGTGATTTTTGTGATTGTTGCTGAGCTGTATTACACATGTGATTGTTGCAATTGTTTTGATTGTTGTTGCTTTGCATTATGGGATACTTGTCCACAGACGGACAACCGGGATTATGAGGCTTCCTTTTAGAAGCCTAAAAATTTACTAAAGTGTCTTTGGTACAAAACCGCTTTCAAAAAGCTGGTATTTAAAAGATAATAACAATATCTTACCTTAGTAGTAGTTCATTTCTTGTAAGAAATTAAAATTCTAGAGAATGATTACATAATCCCATTTTCTAGTGAAAAAATACTGTTTTATACTAATTTAATTTCTGCATTCACTTAGCGCTGTTGTGTATTGTAAATAAAATTTCATAATAACCTTAGAACGTGGTAATAGTAAAACGATGTCTAGCGATTCATCAGGTTTAAAACTTAACTGAAAGCATTTGTTTATTAAGGCAAAAGTTTTTAAAAAAGATAAAATCAAACCCTAATAAATGCATTCTTACTTCTCATGCCAAAGTTAATTCGAATAGTGCTCATTCAATGAGCACTTATCAGCATAAAGCGAGAAATAGCTTTATTTTTCGTCTCTGAACCACTGAATCCTCCAATATTATTAGAGGAAAAAAAACAGTTTAGGTAACAAAACGAGAATGTAAAGAAAGAATTGCTTTGAATTCGCTGAGTAATATAAACATTTAATTCTGATGAATTAAAACACAATATAAAACTTCTTTATCTCACTCCTTCTAGATATATTTTCTAGATATATCTAGAATTTAAAAGTGATCATATTTTAAACTTTGAATCAGGTCACGGTATAAATATCAAAAGAAACATAATTGATAATTATATAAGAAGAATTGACAGATCATCTAGCACAGAAGAAGATTATAAGAATGAAATCAAGAACATGAAAATATTTCTAAAGAAAAATGGATACAATGAAAAATTCATTAATTCCAATATCCAAAAATATAATATTTTCAAAATTAAAGAATTAAATGAAGATAAAGAAAAGAAAAGGTTTTTCATTCCTTACCTTAATCAAAATAGTTTAATTTTGAAAAAAATTTGCAGAGATTTTAACATTAATTTATTATTATAATTAAATCCAATATTAAAGAATTTTTTATGTAAAAAACTTAATGAAAGTGACAAAAAAGGAGAAATGGGGACAGTATACAAAATAGACTGTTTGTATTGTGACAAGTTTTATCTAGGGGAGAGCAAAAGAACTATTTAAGAAAGGCCCTGGAACATGGATATTACATTAGAAACAAATTATTTGATAAATCAGAAATGGCAGAACATTGTTCCAGGAAAGCCCATTGCATTAATAAAGAAATTAAAATTTTATGTATTGAGAAAGATTGTAAAATGAGAAAAACAATTGAAAGTTTATACATATAAACTAAAATTCTAAAGATAGAAATATAAATAGAAACAATGGTGTTGAAGTTAATAATGTTATTGAAAACTTAGCTAGAGATTTAATTAGACATAGATTTAATTCTCGATATAATAATAAGGTAAGAATAGATGAGATGAATTGTTAAAATGATAGTTACTACAATAAAATGTTATAACTATCATGATTTCACTTCCCATATTTGTTATAAATTATTGTAGCTGAAGAAGAAGAGAAGGAAATAGTCTCTTCGAAAATTCTTTTGTAATAAATGTATTTTAATTTTTAATTTTACATTTATTTTGTGATATGTGAAGATGATGATGATTAAGAATATAAAACTTTTTTTCCTATCAAAATTTGCTTTAGGACTATTTTGTATTCAACTAAACGAGGCTTTTAAATCCAATAAGATTTCCAAACAGTAAAGTAAGAATTGATGTTTTTAAAGAATCAATCATAAGAATTGTTTTCTGTTGATAAAGAAATATTTAGTTAAGAAAAATCGAAATATTGAAGAGAATATGCTTTGTTAAGATATAACCGTTTTAAAACTGACTTTTGAACATGGTAAATAGTCGGACCTCGATATAAGGTCACCCGCATATAAGGTCACTTTTCTAAAGTCCAGGCTTACTGAATAGGAATTCTTTGATATGAATTATCGGATATATGGTCAGGTCTTAAATACCGTAATCGCATATAATATCACTTTTGTCTGTGATTTCAGTGCCACACTGTAATTGCAAGAATTTTTCCGTTGGTACGATCTTTTATCGGCGTCATTTCTCCTACTGACGGAGGGGACAGCTTTTTCACAAAGCACTTCATTCCCTCAAATTCTAGAAAAAAAGATGATGAAGACTGTACTCCTTTACCTGTATTAATACAAGATCTCAGAAATGGCAGCTGTGCTGTAGAAGGGGAAAGTGAATATGTGAGAATTGATGATGAAATTGCTACGACTTCTCAAGCTTCGACTTCCGAAATTGTTTCGCAAGTTTTAGATACCAATGCATTAGAAAGTGAGGATAACGACAGTGATACTGAAAGTGAAGCGGTTACACAAGCAGAAGCACTCGGAGCATTAAATTTTCAGAAACTACTAAACTTAGAAAACATTGTACAAAAGATGAAACCAAAATCGCGACAGTCCTGTATTACGGATTATTTTAAGTAAGGTCAGTTGTACATCAGTACTTTCCTTGAACATACTAGTACTATTTATATACAACTTTATTCCAAAATTAAAATTTTTAAAAAATAATTTCTTTCTGATTCCATTAATTTTAATTGGTTCAACTAAATTAAAAAATTATAATCTAATAAACTGATATTTTTGTACGTATTAAATTTTACAAAGAATTATACTATATTTATATAATGCTTATTTATTGACAAATGCATATGAATCGGTTATAAGGTCCCCCCGCTTATAAGATCACTTTTGCGAGATCCCAAGGGGGGACCTTATATCGAGGTCCGACTGTATTTTAAAGTTGCATTTTATAATTTCATTATCACAAATCACTTTGTTGATGTCTTTAACTCACGAATGTCGAGAATACACTTGAAATATTGATAGTATTTTTTATAGTATAATTAAGATTTTTCTTTGGGATTTCTGAATTTATTTTACTACTGAATTATCAACTCGGAAGGCCTATTCACATATTTCATTTTACCGTGCAGGTAGGTCAACATCATTAAGTTGTAAAATCTGTATTACTAAAATCTTTTATTTCTGTCTGTCTGTCTGTCTGCCCGGCGCAATTGTGAAAAAATTACTACAATGAAACGTTCGCGACGGGAATCGAACCTGCAACCTTTTGATCCGAAGTCAGACATCTTATCCATTAGGCCATGGGGACCACATTCAAATTATTGTTTCTTATCACTCCCTTTGTGTGTGCGTGGCGCTATGAGAGAAGAGCCAGAGAAAAAAAACAAAATAACTCAATAATTTTAGCCTACTAGATTAAAATTTAAATTTCAATGTTCATTTTTTTAGCTTCTCTCCGTCAACAAGCTTCTCTCCGCTATCAAATAATAAGTTCATTCAAAAAGGAATAAAATATCACTTTTTGCCATAACCGCTTGGAATCGATTCTTCTTGGATTATCTCATACTTACCAGGGGGAGACAGGGGGATGGCCTAGTATTAATTAAAAAAAAAAAGTAACATGATTTGATTCAGAAAAATAATGATTACCGTGATATACGATTGGAGCTCGTTGAAGATTAAAAAGACGAGTGAAGATCTTATTCCAAATCTAGTATTTGGAAGAATTATAATAAATCGTCAAAGATGGCGGCCCGGTAATAAGACCATTAATATTTTTCATCGTAACTTCTGTGGGATATATTTGATCTTCAATTGCATTACTATAAATCAGTGCTTCTCAAATTTTTTCGCTTCACAGTGCAATAGAATCCCACTGTACATAAAACGTTTTTCCTTCCTTTTACTTCTTATAATATAATCGTCTGGAAGTGAAAAAAAAAAAAAAAAAACACACAGCAGGACTTAGTTTAATAACAGCATACTTTTTTAATACTTAAAAAATACTTGAAATACTTTAAGATGATTTGAATGTGAATTAATACTTTACTAATCTTCAGTAATAACTTTAAATTTATGTTTACCCAATTTTTTTGATATAAAGCACTTATTCTAGATTAGAATATTTGTCTTTGTGTGAAGCTAAATTTTCTTACAGCACACCAAAGGGATATTCACGGCACAGGTTGAGAAGTTTTTGTATCAGGCATGAACTGGATAATACACAGTGTATGAAACAGACAAACAGTTTTAGTAGGCCTTTCACTTGAATCGACCAACGGGTTCTCCAATTCCTGGCCATTGTACGAGTTTTCATTAAATAAATAAATAAAATGTGAAATAAATAAATAAATAAATAAATAAAATGTGAAATAAATAAATAAATAAGTAAATAAGTAAATACGTGAACTAAATAAATAAATATTAAATCGTAATTGAACTGCAATAACATAACTTTTTTTTGATCATTTCTCCGAGGGGAGGAGGAATTCATTTGGATATCTACAATTATTTTAGGAGTTTTCAAATAAATAAAAAAAAATCAAATAAGCAGATTTTCCTAATTTTGAAGTAAATTGTGGCCGTGTTTATTTAATAAAATAAATAATACACTAACATAATAGCGCTTGAGATAGAATATCACAAAACATTAGATTGAATCTTATGTTTCAGTACTTGAAAAAAAACAAGCCTTCAAAATGAGGAAAACGAAATAAAAAGTCCAACGAAAAGGAGATTCCGATAATCGTATACCACTATTTCATTCTTCAGTCGTTATAATGATGAAATTCTCTTCACCTGGCAACAACAACCAATTGGCCCATTATCAAAGGCAATCATAACTTCCGGTTTTCCGTTGCCTTTTATTTGTTTACGGTCTGGAAGAGAGAAGGTTGATTCACAAAAACACAGAAAATCCTACTTGTTTCAATAATCACTTTTGTGGAAGAGAGCGTAAAAAAAGAAAGTCGTAAGGATAAAGTATCTGTACGTACATTTCTACCTTCAAAATTTCACTTGGAAACAGTTCATCCAGTCAATATCTTTAGCTCATTGAAATTTTATATGCAAATTTTCTATTTTAATAACAGTTAGTTAATTGAATATGGAAAAAGAATTGTAATTTTTCGCTAGGTTAAGGTCACTTGACCTTCAATCCCGCAGACCACAATTAAACAGTAAGTTCCTGAAACAACTGTAAGTCTGCTTCCCTAAAAGTAGTGTTTTGTTCTTTTTTTCGTTATTTATTTGGTGTTTTAAGTTATGAAAATAATATTATAAAATCTCCGCATGTAATCTATACAATCTATGTAATCTGGAATACAAGCAAAATTGTCGTTTATGAAATGTGATTTAATCCGAGAATTCAAATTTCAGTCGCCTAAATACAATTAATTTTAATGAAATCTAAACACGAGCAAAATTTAAATGGCTTACAAATGGGATTATGATACAATAATATACAAATCATCTTCTTAAAACTCCTTCATACGACGATATTTCGCAGAAATAGATCTTTCTGCTTTTTCAAGTCTTATTAAAAATATAACAAACAATAAGAAGGTCTTATCATATCCAAATCATATAACAATAAGAATTTTTTTATATCACAACATTGTATCCTAATAAATAATAATAAAAATATAAAAATATAAAATATAATAATAAAAATATTATTATTGTTTACTTTATTAGAACATATTTTGATGTAAAAAATTCTTATTGTTATATGATTTGGATACGATAAGACCTTCTTATTGTTTATGTTATATTCTTAATAAGACTTGGAAAAGCAGAAAGATCTATTTCTGCGAAATATCGTCATATGAAGGAGTTTTAAGAAGATGATTGTATATTATTGTATTATTAGTAATTAATAAATATATATGGGATTATGATACATACTTAGATGTCAATAGAAATTCACTGTTTACCATTTGGAAGTTAAGTGTTAACTTCTAATCAGGGCGTGTCTAGGAATTTGTATTTGGGGGAGGAAAGAAAATCGTGGTCTATCATTAAAGAAAAAAAAAACAAAATAAACTTGATGAGTCCTTTCTTTGGATTGGTACATGGCTCTTCAACCAAACAAAAACGCCCAAATGTCCAATTTCTTTCTTTTTAGGACGCCGTTGTCCTAAAACTGCATTAAAACCTCCTCGACACGCCAGTACTTCTTTAGGAGAATTTTCATCACTCCACGGGAACTCGTACGAAATGAGCAACTACAAAAGATAACTAGTTTCTTGTCCGAAAATATGCCAATAGAGTTTGAAGGGGATTCATTTACGGATTTAAAAGTTATTAAAGAGACACACATATCACTTTATAAATCTAACTAACAGAAATAAGCTCCAATAAAAGACTTCACGGAAAGACCAGTACAAAAATATGATGCAACAGTGCTGTAGTATTTTTTCTGACGCTACCACAGTGAGCATCATCAGGTAACACACATTTCCACGTAAAATATTGATTGTTAAATAATTACAATATAATAATAGTATACGATTTCTCTATTCAATTACCGCAGTAATAATTTTTTTGTATCATTGTCCATCAATAAAAATTAATATTTATATATTTATGTGTGTAAGCCAGGGCAATTTATTGGTTTAGCAATATTTAACCAAAATTAACAATTATTAATGAAACATATTTACTAAATAAATTGGATATAAATAATATTAAAAATAATGTAATCAATCGTATGTACCGAAATTCAAATCCAAGAAATCTTTTACATCTGTAATTGAACTAGAAAATGAAATTGAATATTTATATTATCTTTCTTAACAGAATTTTATTTAGTGTTATATTGGTGAACTAATTGGCAAGTTTTATAATTTTCCCACAATTCCCCTGGATTCAACAACGCGGCCATTTTGATTTTATACTGTTATATGTCTTTTCGGAACATTTATTTTACAAAGTATTTTAAATTAAGATTACTTTACTAATTTACTAGAATTTCGAGTATTACGATTCGGTGTTTAGCTTCAATGATTTTCGTAAGGAGATTTCGTAATGCTTACATTCCGCGTAAACCTAATGCTCACATTTCGCATTCAGACAACCTAAACAGAAAAACCGCCATACATGCTATAAGATTGTTTTTATGAGGATTTATTTACATTTTTATTTATGAAAACTACTTTGATTTTCTAAAAAAAATGTAGCTACTTATTTGTAAATAAAAAAAATACTTCAACGTTACTTCAAATAATACAATGAAATGTTTTATACAAAAGTAAATATAAATGAAAGTAAAGATTACACAGAATTACAGCTATAAATACTAAAATATTAAATGTCCATCGAATTTGCAGAGCCCTGCTAATAAATCTGACATCCAAGAAAAAAAATCATACTGAAAACATTTTAATTCTATTTATATTATTTCAGTAATACTACAATATATAGTAGCAATACTTAAACAATGAAATATTGACTAATTAATAAGCATGAGAAACTTGCATATTTTATCGTTAAGAAATTTTAGTATAGGCCTATACACATTCAGAATATGAAAATTTACACACACTGAATTTTAAGGTGCAAACAGCTGATATTTTAAAGCTGATAAAGCTGATAGTTTTCCAGATCTGTCTGTGCCTAACGCACTTCCGTAAAGTACTTCCTCTGTATTTGGAAAATAATTTTAATTTTCTGTAAAAATATAAATAATTATTATAATTTCTACAATGAAATGTCCGCGACAGGAATCAAACCTCCAACTTCTGATCCGAACTCAGATGTTCATTAAACCACGCTGGCTACATCAAATTATTGTTTTTAAATATCTCTTATCACTCACGGGAGAACAATGTGTGACGCAATGAAAGAAAAGCCAGAGGAAAAAAAACAACAAAAAAACAAACAAATAATTTTTGCCTACTAGATTAAAATTTAAATTTCAATGTTCATTTTTTTATCCTACTACAAGCGCAGGCCAGATGAGCTTTAGATGCAGAAGCTCGCCCTCAGTGACGAACTGAAGAGTCTTTAGACATATTTCCCGGGGATATGAACGAAGAAATTACAAATGACAGGCAAATACTCTATCCCAACTAAAAGTAGTCACATTGTTCTCCCGGGGCGTATATAGTAGTATTGCTAAACACAAATAGTCCTTGACTTACGACTGGATTACGTTCCTACGAACACGTCGTAAGTTGATATGATAGTAAGTCGAAATCATACACCCAAAAGTTAAGCATGTAGAGGAAAAATGTTAATTTCCGTAAGAGATCTGAAGTAAAGAAGCTGAAATTTGCTGCAAAGATAGAAGGCAGTAAGAAAAATATGTAGGTAACAGCCAATCACGGTTTCGCGTCGAGAAATATGCAAAACAGGCAGTCGTATAAGCCGGTGGCATTGTGAAGGGTTAAAGGAGTTGCATGTAAGTGCAGATGAAAGGTGTTTAAAACATTCGTACGATTTGTTTTCAAGCTAGACGTGTTTCTATGGCTTCCAGAAGACGAATGGACGATTCTGAGAGCTGTCGGGCTGTCGGACGCATTGAAGCAGGGCAGTCTATAACAGATGTTGCTCGTTTCTTCGGCGTTCATCATTCCCTCATTTCACGATTATGGAAACAATTCCAAACCAGCCAAACAGTTGTCCGAAGACCTGTAGCCGGTCGTCCAAGGGTTACGACCCCCGCGGAAGATCGATATATTGCTGTTGTAGCCAAGCGGAATCGAAGATCGACCTCCACACGTGTGACATCTATGGTTGTAGCGGCCAATGGTAAGACGATATCTGCCACTACTGTTCGTCGAAGGCTAAACATGAATGGTCTGTCCGCCCGGGTACTACGAGTTTGTGTTCCTCTATCCGTCCAATCCAGAGGGGCACGATTACAGTGGTACCGCCAGCATGTGAATTGGACTATGTCTGATTGGGGTAACATTATGTTCACAGATGAGTCCAGATTTGCAGTACAACTCGATGATAAGCGTGTAAGGGTCTGGCCCCAGAACATCACGCATTCCGCGGTGGAAGCATCATGGTCTGGGCAGGGATTTCATTGGGATATCGCACCGATCTGCACATCTACAGGCGAGGTTCTGTGACGGCTGTACGGTATTGAGATGAATCCTAGACCCCATTGTGAAACTGTACGCTGCAGCAGTTGATCCTTCTTTCGTTTTAATGGACGATAGAAACTGCCCTACAGGACGAATGGCGATTACTGGACTCTGCGGTGTCGATCACCTCGTAACAAGCATGATAACACGCTGTAAACTTTGTATGCAGATAAGGGGTGCTCACATACTCTATTAATGTCGGTTTTCATTGTTTGTTTTGAATTTAAACATCATTTTGTTAATGACGCAAATATGACTTCATCTTATAATTTATGAAAATTCAATATTTTGTTTATCTCTTTATGTAATTCTTTGTTTTGTTTCATGAATAAACAGAGCTACTTACTTTAAGAACGGCAGAGCTACCTTTTCGGGACGATTTTACTCCGCGGAGGGGTGATACGCTGAGATGGGCACTTTCCTAAGAAATTCTTTTGGACATTTTCGCTTTTAAGAAAAAAAAATAACGGAGGAGCATTTTTGCAATAGTATTTATTCTTTCCGTAATTCTTTCCCGAAAAGCGCAAATAGAACACAGCTACTAGTAAACTAACACTGATAAAAAGTAAACATCCCATCTTCTTCGCCCCTATTTGGAAGAAATCGCAGAGACCTGACGCATGCGCAAAAGCGTTGAAGGCTCTCGGAAACGAAAACGGACTGTACTTGCAGCATTTCATGTCAATCAAAACAGAACTTGTCTATTTTTTCGCATTTTACCGTTCCGTGCTTAACTTTTGGAAGTGAGTGTATATAAGCTTAGTACACATTACACCAAACACTTTTTAAGTTAATTATACGCCAAAAAGTAGGTCAGTATTCAAAATACATACATAAATAACTATAATGTACTGTAATACAGTAATGCAGTGTATACAGGTACGTACTCAGTACATCTAATATGACTCGAACGCACACAAGTGATTGTCAAGGCAAAGACAACGGCTGGTTAGCTGGGATTGGCGATAAAACGAATGCTACCTTGATATAAAGCTATCATACAGTGTGATATATTTTCATAGCAGAGAGAGAGAGACTAACAAATAACATAATAAACAGTACACACATATTTCAATAACATAACTGTATATTGTATCTGTAAAATATTACAAATTTGATATTCACATCGCTGGCAGTGGCTGTTTTGTTGCGAGAGCCTCCTGATCGCTGCCCGGCTTATTATGACTATGATCGCCGTCGGATACTCGAAAGTGCTTGCGAAAACTTTATGGGGCCTTCGTCGTAAGCAGAATATTCGTATATCGGAACCTATCTGTATATATTTCTTCTCGGATGACTTCAGATAAATTGAACCTGAATATTTTGATGTTTTGAAGGGAATATTAGATATATATTTGATGAATGTTACTGCATATACTCGTCTTTAATTGAATACAATTCTCATTTGAATTACATACATAGCAAATTGCTTATTGGCTGATTTGAACTTTTGTCATTTGTACGTACATTTACTGAGTGAAATTTGTCAGTTTTAAACTTCAGGTCTTATAATTAACTGCAGTTTGCTAAGGGATAACTGTAAGTAATGATAAATGAAGGCTTAGGACATTCTTTACCATTTTTTCCTCTTAAAGAATCAATTAAACTGTTTTCAAGTAAGTTTTAGGTTCAGTAAACGGACATTGCACAACAATGTTTCGCCCCATTTAACTCATAATTATGTGGCTTCAAATGGCGGCCCGCGAGCTTCATTAGTCAAGGAAGATACTTTACGTGACCCATCGCGCATTTTGATTGGTTAGGTAGGTTTTAAGGCGAAGTAGTCAACAATCGTTATGCTGCGCCAAGGAAAACAAAAGATATGGAAATACAAAATCGAATATAGTTAAAAAAAGAAGTAAATAAAAAAATAAAATAAAATCAAATGAATGATAGAGAATAAACAGTTCAGAAAATTGATAAAAATTAAAAGCATAACTATAATAAATTTACTTTACCGCAATAAGAAAAATAAAAGAACAAGCAATAAAAAGGTCAACAATAAAAGTAATAAATACATGTATAAGCTTTACACACAAGCTACACACACACACACACACATAAGCTGCATTTATAATTTACATGTATTAATTACGGTCCGTCATTAATTACAACCCAAAAACTTCAAGTTTGTTTTTATAATAATCTGAAAATTCTGTAAAATTTGATATGAATAAAAAAAAAGCTTAACTGATCTTTTTATTTGCAAAAACAATATGAAGATTTTTTTTTTTCTTTACTGATCTTTTATTTAAAATACTTACTGGCGTATTTTAATTTTGCTTTTCACAATATATGTATGATATACTGTATTTTTTTATTTTTTCTTTATCTGTGGTCCCCTATAAATGAAAGTATTTATCCTGGTTCTTACGCTGAAAGTTTGAGACCACTGGTATAAATTCATTAATCAAAGAACTGAAGCATCATGAAAATCCTACAGAGATTCCTAATTTATTAGGTCAATAAACCGATTATTTTTTTTTATATATCTTTACAATTATTTCTTGGCGTTTTGAGGAATTTCCAGTCAAAATGGATCACAATACTTATTTGTAACGGAATGAAAAGTAACAACGTGTTCAGGACTTAACATTCAAACAGACAACATCGGATTAAGGGTATCTAAAACGATGAAAATTCTTCGTATAGAAATTTTATGATGAGGTTCAAAGTATCGAGAATTCTCTCGAACGTTCTACAATACTGAAATCATGCAGTTCTGTAGACAAGTTGGTGTTTCTCAAACTGTGGTGTAATTGCAATAGGTAAAACATACTATGATTTCAAGGAGATATGCCAGAACAATTATATCTACAGTTATATTGGCATATAAGATTAAAATATTTCAATTTTCGATTTTAGAAAAGCGATATTAGTTTCGTAAGGACCCACGAAAGAAAATTATTGATAAAAAAACGTATTCCATATATTATTAGAATTTTATAAGTCCATAAAGAGGAACTATCGTTATGACTTTGAAGGTTTGCTAATATTTAATAAATAAAAATAACAATCCTGATGTTTAAAATAATAATAATAATAATCTTAATTGTCAGACTTGCGAATGAAACTTTTTCCAGATATCTGTTGCACTGTAGTTCAATTTTTCTCTTCGCTGTGGTTGCATTAACTTGCAACTTTACCAGAGATTTTTTGTTTTCGTTAACTCTGAAATATTCATTTAATATAGCCAACAATAACATATCCCCAAAACTTTATATTTATCTAACTATTTATTAAAAATAATTAGCTATTATCTTAATGCCAATGTATCTTTTCTTAATTACAGAAATAATAAATAATAATAATAATAAAAAATCTATATTCAAGAGTCAGAAGTTTTCCAAAATTCAACAGTAATTCAAAATGACAAAATTTGTCTTTATTAATTTAGATTCAAGTTTTTAAACTTAAAATTCATTTCAAAATAAGCTTAAACTTGCCTCAAATCTTATGATATATATGGATTAGATATTCCATTTGAGATATTTAGTTTTATAACATTACTTTTTTGTGATTTACAATTTAGAACATTAAAATTCAGAAGTTAAAATCATATCTAACTGATAAGTTTCTTAAAAATTTCTAATAATTTAAATGAAGTTACAAGCAATATTATACATAAATTTCTTAAATTTCGAGTTCTTAAATTGCTGTTGTTAAATAATATAAATTAAATATAAGAAACAATTTTAATGTTTCAAAGCGAAGTCAAACTAATTTAGGCAACAGATCAAAGTTTCATATTAATTCTAAAGTATTTTTATTTATCCTAAAGTCACATTATAAAGCTTTATTGATATTAACATCAGAGTTATCAATATATAAATATTATATATAATAATAATAAAAATAAGAACCAAGCGTTTTAAGTTCATTCATTGAATTTGAAATATAAGAGTGTGAATGGGTGGTGAATGACATTTGTCTTAATTTTCAATTCATTTCTATTAAATTAATCATAGAGAAGTTAAGTATGTATAAGATAACATATTATTTATATTTTATTTTGAGAATGTATCCTTATAAGCTTCAGTGCTTCTGCATAATAATTATGAATTATTTGTAGAAAAAAAAAAATATGGTACTCACAGAGCAACGGTGGTCGGAGGATGGCGGGAGTGCACTATTTGGACTCTAGTTCTCAGTAGCGTTCTGTTTGGTAGATGTCGCTTCACCGGCGATGAGTTGCCAATCTTCCCTCTGTTACCAAATGGACTCGACTGCTATTGTACACAGTGAGCAGTGACGTTCTCCTTCTGTCCCGTGACGTCATACCAGGAAACACCAAAATCTGTGACATCACACGGAGAAGTAAAGAGTTGATCGTTCATCTTAGATTTTGAAATGAAATTGATCGTTCTTCTTCTTAGGATATTTTAGAAGGATCTATTATTTTTTAAGGGGGGCGAAGAGAAAAGCGAAACAACAACGTCATATAAGATCAAAATGATTTTTAAATGACAAATAAAATATTTAAAAATTAAAGGAATATGAAAGTAGCTAAAGAATAATAATAAAATTTAAATAACAGAATTTCAAATTTTAATACATCTAGCACTTAATTTTTTAGAACTATTAAAAATAAATAAATATTCATAAATATCAAGAAAAACTCTAATTTAAAGGTTTTTGTTTTTTTTTTTTTTTTTTTTTTTTTTTGTCATTAAGGGGTAATTCTGATTGAAGATCCATAACAATGGTGAAACAGGTGTATCAGATTCCCGGTCAATGACAAAATTACAGTCCGAATAGGTTTTGTATATTTTGGTGCATGATGTGAGTTTCCCGATTTTTTCCATCAAGAAAAACTTATTTAATATTTATTTATTTGTAATTCACAATCTATTCTTGGACTTTTATTTTATTTATTTGTTTATTCTTTCTTAATTCATAGGCTAATTCTTTAGCATTCATTTACTTATTTCATTTGGCAAAAATTAAAAAACTCAGAATTATTTCATTTGGCAAAATTGGAAAAATAAAAATAATCCTTTTTTTTTTCCCAACTATTAATGGAAGGGTCATCTACCTGTCTATTTCTTTCTTTCGCTTTCTCTATCCGTTCTTCTGTCTATTTCCTCGTCCATTCTGAGACAAGGCCATCCATGTATGCATCACATCACACAGGACAATTAGGGTCAGTGTGTCTTCTTATGGGATGAAGCCGTCGCACTAATAACTGAACACTTAAAACCATTTGCCAGTTACAAGCACGAAATAGTGCGGAAAAACTACATGGAACTACAACTGCGAAAGCGAAAAAAATAAAAATAAAAACAGAATATTATGAAACATAATTCTACGGGATTTATTGCAGAAGAATTTCATAAATAAAATAAAAACAAAAATTCCTATGTAAGGGAAAACACTTCCATAGGAGAAATCGTATAATTTTCAAAACATTAGACTTGTATTTTAAAACTGGAAAAAAAAATAGCCACAAAAAAAATTTGATTTTTTTGGACAAAATCTTATTTTAATAAAATTTTAGAAAAATTTGTATTTTTCATCGTTTTGTATTGAAAGCATTATTCTAAGTTTTTTCATAAACCTAAATGATCCGTCGTAGTATTGCATATTATTTCAACGATCAACAAATTAAAATTCTACAAAAGATTTTTTTCTTTACATCGGATTACTGTGACTTCTCCTGGCTGATGATCGCCAACGAGCGTGAAACAGCTGTTCCAGGATGTCACTTGTAAATAATTTGGTCTCACCCATTGTTACTTTTTTCTTTATTTAACATGTCATTTAACAAATAAAATACAGTTAAATGTAGTAAAGTGAGAAAGGTTCAGAGGCTGGGGAGTATTAGCCTTCCCTCATTGTAATATGTCAATTGATCAAAAATTTTTAAGAATAGGCCTAATTCACTTCGTTGAAACGATGATCTATTGCTTCAATATCTATTCCACTAATTTACTTGAATCTTTTAATGAGTATAACTTCAAAGGCAGAAGATTGAGATGACCTCCTTGTTTTGGTAAATTTTTTTTTCAAGTTTCTGGCCGTGATGCAACATTATAAAATTATATTTCATTGTCTGCAATCAACCTCCCATTACTAATGGATGAAAAAATAAAATTCAAAATAATAATAAAAAAGAGGAATGTTAACCTTCAAAAAACGAACTAAACTATATCCTAAACTTAAAACATTCTGAGATAGAAGATTTATTTGTTTGTTGTATAATAAGATACTTAAGCCTAAGCGTAAGTTAATGAAGGAATGAACTTAGGCCTAACAAAGAAATCTACTATACGTATGGATTTGTTTTTGTTCAATGTTATTATTTACAGTTTTAATGCTTATAAACTGATCCACTATTTGAAATATAATTAAATGTTCTGGGAATTAAGAAAAAAATTGGAGGAAGTCAATTACAGATTGTAAATGCCTATATCTATTTTTGCATATATCTATGCCTATGTACTTGTAATAATGTTCGGTTATTTACATGGATTATTTTGAAGATATTTCTTCCAAAAATAAATATACACAAATTGTTTAGAAGTACACACAAACAACAGATACTAAATAATCCCATTTTGCTGGGTTCGCTTGTGTTTTATTATAGATGTCACACAGATTATTATTTATAATTTACCTACTTATTACATAATTAAAATCTTTTAATATAAAGTAACAAATAAATCACATATATTCAATGCATTGTTTCTTATCGCTCAATGAGCGGTATTTTATCAAGATTATAACATTTATGAATATTTAATTGTATAAAATAAAAATATAAAGTAAATATAAATATAACATAAAGTCACAGAAAGCAGTATTAATATTTTAGATAAATCTCATAATTGTTATTAATACATAAAAAAGTATTAAAAATGAGTGATAATTAAATAAGTAATGCATTATATTATATTTCTTAAATATCTTAAAGATTTAACTACAAAAATTCTGAAAAGCTTTTCTGCGTTTTATCATCTAAGATGCACATACGGATAGGAACATTGTTATATAGGCTGAAGGAAATAATAGGATCAAAGTTTTAAAATGAAACTCAGAAAAAATAGAAAAACTTGAAATTTGCCGGAAGGTAACAAACTAGCTGTTTAATCAATCTATTTATAGAAACTAAACGTAGAGACAATTTTCGAATAATATCTCAGCCACTCATTAGTCCATCAGATGTTGATCTCAAAGGTCATTGTGCTACAATCAACATTGTATTATTAATTGTTGGACACTGTTATAATGGGAAAAAATATAATTTAACTATCCAATAAACGGAATTTAGAACATATGATCAAGTTTCTTTGAATTATTTTAAATTTCTGCTTGTTTGTCTAATTATAAACTAAGCGCCATAGTTTCCAACCAGACATTATAAGATAGCTTATAATATCTTTTATAGCTAAAACAGAGCTTAGCTGTAGTATTATAGTGATCCTATATGCTATAATGTAAAGGAAATAATATATCCTGTATAGCTCCAATAGATATAATGTGAAATACACAGATTAGCTATAGTTCCTATATAGCTATAATGTTTGAAAAATAAACTACAATATATTGTTAGAGAAATTAGATGTGTAAAAGAAATAACTTAGAACTATCTAATTGAGTTTTAATTGTCTTTATTCAAATTAAATCAATTTATGGATTATTTATGCTTATGAATAAGAAAAATCATCATAGGCCTAAATGAGAATTATTTATAATATTATTAGTTATTATAAAAGTAGAAAATAGCCTAGAAAAATATTTAGAAATATCCTAATTCATCCAAAGTCGGAAATATTTCAATAAATCTCATACTCTCAAACAAAAAAGGATTTTTGTACTTCGGATTCCAATTCCATTACTTTGTTCAATTTTTTCAAAATGTAGAAATTATATTGCATGCATTATAGTTAGTACGTGATACAAACTTTTAAGCTTCTTCAATGGATTTAAGCAATAATTTACATTTAATAATCACGCTTAACAATGTATTCAGCATCTCAGATCTCAAGATTGCAACCGTTCTTAGCCGTTATTACAGTTTACAGAAAGCAATTGTAACTCTTATTATTCAGTGATTACTTAATAGAAATTCAATAACAATCCACGAAAGGGAACAACAAATAAGCAATTATCAATTTCAAGTATATTGTTGTTTTCTTGTTAAAACACTTCCTGAATATGAAAGACTGAACAAGACTGAACAAGAATGAACAAGACTGAGCAAGAATAAACAAGACTGAACAAGGATAGAGGCGATAGTGAGACATATTGACAGAATGATATCAACGCTCAGATTAATCTCGCCTCTCTTCAATATTTTTATGTTATTTGAAAATTCCCAGATCTCTAATATCATGGCAATAGCAACTTCTTCCCTTCTACATGAATGAGATCTAATTCTTTTTGGCTTCATATTACGTACAAATGACTAAATCGATTGCTGTATATATTTGTACTCAGCTTAATTAAATAAACTCCCATTTCGAATATATCAACGATTACCATACGTTAACAATCAATTCAGCAACAGTATTATGAATAAGCCTTCATAAGTCAGCAGTTGACTGGCGGGGATTAACTAATTGCCCTTTTTTATTTTTTATTAATTTTTGATGTTTTTATATGAAGGGCCATTTTTATGTTTACTTGTCTGTGTTTATATTTCCTTTGATCTCACTGAGCTCCAAACACTGGGTGAATCCAACTGAGGACGGGTAATAACCTCGAAACAGACTGTCCTGGATTCCCGATGTCAAATTTACCAAAAGCAGCTCCGTGATTGTTGTTTGTTGTGCGTTTTTATTCCCTTATATAATGATTTGTACGTATTTTAAAATGTCTTTATTTTTATGAATAACTTAAGCAATTGCTCTCAGCAAAGCTTTTAGCAGAAAATATTAAAATATATGTAAGCAATTTTACTTATATTTAAGTCCGAAGACTGAAGCGTTTCAATCAATCATTTTAGAACGCTGTTACAAACAGGGAAGTGAAAGGGAAGACAAGTCACCACTGATGCGTAGGAGACTTTCACTTTGTATCTTTTGAATATCTGTTTGGCGACACAGCGTCGTATTGTATGCTAATGCCAGCTATTTCCTGTACGGTAACAAAGTGGAAACACCCCCTGTAAACACCCAACAACTTTTATCTTAGAGATGGCTTACTTAAAGGAAACTACTTCAAAAAAGAAACAGTAGGAAAACGGATTGAAAGAATTGCTTGAATATAATGAAAACAAAATCATATTAAATCGCTTTATACGGTAATTTAATTGCCTCAGGGAAAAATACGATATCACCCAACAATTTGTATTGAAATACGTTGCATTTAATTTGGAAAATTTTGGTAAAAATGCAACATAAAATTGTTTATGCTTTATTGAATTACAGTGGTTGTAAAAATGTTAATCATTTTAATAAAAACAAAAGCAAAAAGCACTAAAATTTCAAAGTAATCTAAAGAAATTGAATAAATCAGTTTTTTGTGTTTATTAAGAAACATGAAAACAGCAAAGTTTGTCTGAAGGTAAGATTTAAAATTAATAATTCAAGAGCTTTGCGGATGAATACGTAGGTAAACTTAAACGCCTTAGTTGTTACAAATGATATTTTAAAGAATCAGGCAAAACTATTAACAAAACGTATATAGGAATATTTTAGATATTTTAGAAGATCAGAAATTGTACATTCGCAAATGAGAATCAACCAGAAAATACAATATTAACTACAATAACTTACAACACCAGCCAAGAATAAAGTATAATATTTAGAAAGATAATTGATAATTATAAAAAATAATAATAATATAATTGGAATGAAGCATCAAAATCTTTAAGGAATTTTTGTTTTCTGACAACTTTTAATAAAGAAACGAAATAATAAAGATAATAAAATTTTATAAAATTTAGTAATGAATGTCCTTAATCTGTTGTTGTATTATAAAATTTCATGTTTTTAAGCCATCATACGATGATATTGTTTTCAATTCTAAATTTAAATATACTGTGTTTTTCATTGGAATGGACCACAGAAATTGAAGGATTTTGTATAAGAATAAAGTAAGAAGGTATATAAAAGAAGAAGATAAACGTTATGATATTTATTTACTTGAAATAGCGAAAGATAGATAGATATGACACTTCTCTTAAAATAAAGAAACCCAAAGTGACGTCAATAATTGTGACAAGTGAGTAACAAGAAGTCACTTGTCATGTCATAACATGTGTCTCATGACAGCATGAGTTGAATCTCTACCAATGTCGTTCAAATGTTTCAGGAACATTTTTTTTAACCTTTTTAAAAATTATAATTCCTTTATTTTGATTATTTATTTCCATTTGTCAAACTTTATTTTCTTATTTGATCTTAAATTAGAATAAAAATGAATCTTAATGCGAAGCAGAAGCCGCCATATTGGAAATGAAATAAAATTTAACGTGTGTATGTAATCATTAGGAATAAAATAAACAGCCGACATACATAATAAAAAAAGTTTTTTTCCCGTTTTAGGCTCCCATAAAATCTTGGTTGCTGCTGATGTTTGCATTTCGATACTTGGTTGCTGTCTGATGTCAGAGCCAGCTGTTTCCACCGTGATTTCCTTACGTTTGTTCCGGTGATGGTTCGATTCTTGGATTCCAGGTGGCGCTCAGCAGCTTGCTGATGTCATCCGTTCCTGCTTTCTTCTTATTGGTGCTAAATGTTCGGCCACGACCGAACGAAACATGTCGTGTTTTAAAGCGTTTATTTATGTTTTTTTTTTTTTATTACATGTGTTGGTTGTTTATTTCATTCCTAATGTTGGAAATGAGTAATGATGTAAAATAATCAATACGAATACGATCATTTCTTACATGACTGAAAACAAACAAACAATCATAGTAAATATAATTTCAACATAAAAAATTGCTCCGTAAATAACTTTCAAAGAAAGATAATAGTAATTGTACTCGAAGTATGTTTTGCTATTGTCAAAGTATCGTTTTAAATCATAAATTGTGTTGTTAACTTCCGTAAAGTCGTCTTCAACTCCCGGTGACTCCATGAACATTTCTCCAAATTGATCTTTCTTTAACAGCTTTCCAAAGTTCTTGCAGAGACAATCCAGTGGCCTCCTTTATACCATCCATCCATCTAGTTCTTGGTCTTCCTTTCCTCCTTTTCCCATCCACTTTTCCAAGGATTAATGACTTTTCCAATGAATTGTCAGCTCTCATCACGTGTACAAAGTGTAATAGCTTTTGTTTGAGAATCAGGGCCTAAAACGAGCAGTCAGGCTTCACCTCATCCAAAACGGACACGTTGGTCCTCATTGCTGTCCATGGGATTCTGAACAGTCTTCTCCAGATCCAGCTCTCAAAAGCATTTATTTTTCTTCTTACTTCTTTTCTCAGAGTGCAGCTTTCATAACCGTACATTGCAACAGGGAAGACTATAGCTTTTATGATTCTTATTTTGGTCCCCTTGCAATGTCTCCATCTTTCATAATCTTGTTAAGGGCCAACATAGCTGTTCTATGTAAATCAGAAATAGCTTCAAGCAATTATCCAATATTGAAGAAATGATCTGTTTTAATCAATAGATGGACAACTAGGATTATCCCGATAAATCAATATATTTTCAACATTGAAAATTGAAACTTTTTTGCTAGGTTAAGATTACCGAACATTATGCTGTTAGTACATTTGGGATCCAGGAGGTAACGCTGCTTAAAACACACAATCCTTACTTATATGAATAAA
The DNA here is from genome assembly GCA_023159025.1 of Thereuonema tuberculata. Lineage (NCBI taxonomy): Eukaryota > Metazoa > Arthropoda > Chilopoda > Scutigeromorpha > Scutigeridae > Thereuonema > Thereuonema tuberculata. The sequence continues at coordinate 64,166,218 of JAFIDM010001028.1, forward strand.
GTATTTATACTTTAGTCTTATTTTATTTAGTATATGAATGTTAATGCTTTAAGGTAGTTTTGAATGAAAGTATTTTCACAATCATACTATTAATAGGCAAAAAACGGATGTACGGATGTACGTTTGTTTGTCATCAAAGTGGAGAGAGTCGGAGAGAGAATATTTTAAAGTGTATTTTTAATTTGAAAAATACACTAACAAATATCTCTTTGAAAAGATAAATTAGTAGAGTTAATGTTGGTGCGTTGTTCAATACTTACTTAACATTTTATACAAAAAAAATAAAAATAAAATAAACTTCAATTATTTTAAAATCAATCCAAAAAGTTTAATTCAAAAATAAGTAAAAAAAAAAAGAATATTTAAGTATAAACAAATTATTATAAACGTTTGCATCTATTCATTTAGTGAATAATAAACAAAAATGAATTAGAAATAATTCCTACGCCCCTGTAAGGCATTGTGGGACATTCTCTCATAGGCTGAATTTGGAGGAGCCTATTATTTTAGGGCAGGAGGTTAACTTTTTTCGCCGAAAGTGTCAGGAAAGCATATTGATATTAAAAAATCAAGAATCGTATAGCGATGGTCTTTCGGTCAGCGCTGTGGCGTTAAATAATTGCCATAGCACAAGTTCAGCAAATAAATGTAGGAAGAATTCCAGTATTTGTTAAGGTAAATGTTTAAAAATAGATTATTATTTTTAAGCTATTTGGAAAAATATTATAATTAATTAATTTATTTTCAAAAATGTGGGATTTGTTTTACTTCCGTGAGTATTTCACGGGTTGGAACTAGTAAATGTAAATGGTTGATGGTAGCTGACAAGAAAGAGTACCTAGAGAGAATCAATTAAACATGAAAGAATATAAGAAGACATAATAACCTTGATTTCGAAACAGAAAATATAAAACCTGAAAGAAACATACTATAATAGAAGTCACATCAAAATATATTGTCCAAAAATGTTTTTTTCTTTCAGTGAACTGTTAACTTTATTATAGAGTTCTTCAGTCTGTAAAAATTGGATGCATTTTTGCCTTTCTTTAATTATAAATCGGAAATTATATTTTATTCTTTACTTGCAGGTTTAACGTGTGTTTATAATATTAATAATAAGGATGAAATTAACGCCACCACACATGGATGATTGAAAAATTAAAAAACACACGAGCACCTTCGGGCTTTTAATTTGTGCAGTATACTCTCGATATCTCGAACTTCGATATCTCGAAAACCTTGATATGTCGAAAAATTATTTTTCCCCTTGATATCACATATTCATCTAATGTTAATTTTAATTCTTATGTCGAAGAGTTTTCACTCAAAACCTTGTTATGTCAAATATTTTTCGAAGTAAAAAATGAATTTTTCAGAAAAAATCGACGTTCAGTTGTGTCGAAGCAAATAGAGGTATTTTTCCAAGAATCTCTCACACCCTTCATTATCTCTCTGTGGGGTCTACTTTAAAAAATTGAAATTATCATAGCTGTATTTAGACTTATTGTCAACTATCATTACATATTTATACTTATTCTCATCTATCAAGCCTCTAATTTTTAGAATATTATTCCGTATCTTGTGTTTTTACGTGAATTTTTATGTTTTGGTTATGACCTTGTTATCTCGAAAACTCGCTATCTCGAATTTTTTTTTTGCGTCCCTTTGACTTCGACATATCGAGAGTATACTGTATATGTATTTTATTCTATTGCTAAGTTTCAATTACTTTTGTAAGAATTGTCTTGGAAGAATTAGTTTTCAGTATTTAACGATGTACAACAATTTCTTTTATTATGTTTCTGGCTTATTTACAAACGCTTATTTCTTTTAGCACGTCTTCAATTCTTTATGTTATTTTATAATTTCGAGGGAGAAATTAAACCGAATCTTCAATATACTTGCTAAGAATAATTATTAAAATTTATTTGATGGTATAATGAATTAATGTACTGTTTCTCTCCGTTTACAAAATCATGTAGTGCTAATCAGAAATGCTATGGATAGAATTAAAAAAGCAGCAACATGGAACCTTGAGAAGATATGGTTGGGCAACGGAACTACTCAGAGAGCTTCCTAATAAGATGGCAATGGTGGAAAATTAATTTTTAAAGTTTATGTAAATATATCTGTTCGGGTTTTTATGTCTCCTTGAGACATATGATGCATAGAGATGTTAAAAAGAAGGATTTCGATTTTCTCGGGTATGGGAATCCTTGTTCTCTCAATTACGCCTAGACCTGAATTTGAAACTTAATCAATTCAGAAAGATCAAGATTGAAGAGATGTGGAAGCATCAGTTGAAGTAATTTATAAAAACATCATTGATGAAACATATACAAACACATATATACTTATATTTAAAACTGACATGATCTTCTCTGGCGTAATAGTGGTGACACTTCATTCCACTCTGTGTCCACACATGGCTACTTGACTTGCTGCCTAAGAAGTGGGTTTAACGGCTGTGATATTACTTAATTTCAGTGATCAATGATTTTAAGTAGGCACATTTTTTTTTTTTTTTACAATTTAAAACATGCATTATAAAGACGAATTCAGAACAAGGTAGGGATAGCGATTAGTAAACCAATCCCAATGCTTCGCAACATCTTCTTATGCAAGAAATATAGTTGATATTGTTTTAATTTCCTTATTATTATAGATGTGATTGTTGCGAATGCAAAAGGCTGAATTGTTGCGATTATTGTGATTGTTGTAGAGCTATATTATAAATATTATTGTTGCGCTTGCAAAAGACGCAATTGTTGCGATTGTTATGATTGTTGTGATTGTTGTTAATGATATTTTAATGATACTTGTCCACAGACAAAACGAGAATATTAGTCTTCTGATCCTTATCAGAAGACTAAAAACCATCAACAACAGCATGTGATACGGATCAATCATCAAATTGAAAACATAAATAGAATTCACATTTAATTTGAACATTTAAATAAATAATGTGAATAAAATTTACTTCTTGTAAGACTGGCTTTCGAGACAGTCATATCTACCTGTAGATATCTCTAGCTATCTCTTACAGATAACTATCGCTTCAGATGTTTGCTTGTATTTTTTTTTCTTTACTTATAAAAAGACTGCTTTCATAAGTAAATATAAGATTAAAATAAAATGTGAATGGGAAAAATATATCTTAGAATATTGTAGATTTGGTTTAAAAGTTGAATATAAGTAAAAGTAAATAGAAAATTGGCAAACACTTATTATAATTTTAGGAATGTAATAGAATTTATTTATTTATTTAAATTATTATTTCATTAACATAATATAGAATACAAGTGTTAGCTTCATTTCAGTGCTATTGAGGACTCAATATCGGTTAGCAAGGAATCACTGAAACAGATGTGCTTTGAGATTTCAGTAAAGCAGTTAGGCTCCATATCTATCTATCTGAATATATTATATATATAGATATATTTGATCTGATGAATTCTTTAAGCATTTGTTATTATTCATTATTCTTCTTCATTTCTTCTTAATATATCTTAATTGTTTGTCTCTATTTTTGTAATAATGGAAAAAGCACTTCATTTGGTAATTTTTCTTTGTTGTCAATAAAGTAGAAAATCTTTTTGTAGATATAATTCAAAAAAAAAAAAAAAAAAAAAAGAAGGCTTGAGGAAGCGAAAATGATTTGAGTTTTTGCGAAATATCGCCAAATAAATGAAGTATTATATGGAGTCTGATGTCATTCATTTGTTATTATGTTTCTAAGTCAATGAATTGTATTATTTACTAACAACTTATCAGAGTTCTATTCAAGTCAGTCAAAGTTTAATAAGAAAAAAGCTCTCGATCTAATGTTATTGATCAAGGAAATCAAGGTTATTGCCTTGTTATTTGGAATTGATTTGGGTGATTTTTATTGCAGTCGATTTCCCAGGAAGATCTTATCGTTATAGTTCATGTGAATTCTTCCATCGAAATGGATTCTCAAGAAAATGAAAGAAAGGAGGAAATACCCATTTATAATAAATATCACATAGTTAAGAAACTTTACAAAAAAGAAATTGAATCACAAGCAACATTTTCTTATATAAGTTTATTTTCTGTCAAACTTCCTTTGTAATTTGAAACTTTCAATGTATTTCTTTTGTATATTTTTTTAAGGTGATAGAAACTGTAATTACTTAATTATTAATGAAAATAATTTGACATAGCTACAATTAACGTTAAAATATTTATTCTTAGTTATTTTTTTTTACAATGAATGATTAGAAAAATAAAAGTGTACATTCGGGAAAATTTCCGTTCAGGAAATAATTAACGATAAAAATCTATTGAAATTCTAATATTGTTCTTTAGGCATTCGATTGGGATCTAACAAAAAGTGCAGAAAACCCGGCAGCAAAAACGAACGTAAAATCGAGGTTAGACTGCATTTACTCTCCATTCTTAAATGAGACTTTCAATTAGTTTACCACTCGCACTTCCTCATTTTCTAATAAATCTTTTTAAAAACAAGAAGTTCTGAAATAACTGAGTGCCTACTGTACTCCAAATGTTGTCTTTTGTTTTTTGAAGTCGTGGATACAAACCAAGTGTCCCGTTTATTCACTGCTGGCCATTAAAAAGGTAACACTACGAAAGACAGGAGCTATTAAAGCCGTATTTATTTTGCAGATGACTTATAGTACAAGGATGAAATGATTACAATTATAGCTCGGTGCGACTTGCGGAACGTAAAGAAATCACTATTTCCTGTAGCCACCATGGCGGCAATAACATCTGCTTCCCGGCCCGGCATAGAGAGGAAGAGACGTTGGATGTGCGTTTGGGGTATGTCAGTCCATGCTGTTTCGACTAGGTGCCAAAGTTCATCTGCTGTAGCCGTGGGTGGTCTGTGGGGTGCCAGTCGTTGTGCGATCATGGACTAGACGTGTTCAATAGGCGACAGATCCGGTGAACGCGCGGGTCATGGAAGAAGTTCAACATGGTGGCCATCCAGGAATTGTTCGACGTTGTGTGCCACGTGCGGTCGCGCATTGTCCTGTTGGTAAGTGGCAGGCCCTGAAGATAAGACACACGAACAGGCTCCAAGATCTCAGAGAGGTAACGGTGGTTACTCAATGTACCGGGAATGCGTATTAGGCAGAGCGGGACTGGAATCCAACGGCACCTCATACCATAACGCCAAGTGCCGGACCGGTATGGTGATGCATAATGCAGGACTCACTCAGTCCTTTGCCTCGATGCCGCCAGGCAGGGACCCGACCATCATGGTGCAAGTGGAATTCGTCCGAATGAAACGATGGCATTCTATTCGTCCCTCCATACGCGATGTTCTAGGCATCATTGCAGCCGCTGAAGCCTGTGGTGTACAGTCTGGGTAGTCGAAGCAATGGGCGCCTTGCAAAATTTCCCTGATGCTGCAGACGACGTCGACGTCGAACTGAGGCGACTGGTTGCTGTGTACCACACCTAATTCTTGAGGTAGGATTTGTGATGTGGCTGTTCGATCTGTAATAGCCATGCGCACAAGATCTCTGTCCTCTCGTTCGGTGGTGTGACGGGGCCGTTGGGATCCTTCAAGTCGGTGAATTCGTTCCTCCTCGACCTATCGATTCCATATTCGTATCAGTGTGGTGGCGTTTCGTCCAACACGAGCACCATTTTCTCGGAAGGATAATCTGCAGTCTCGATATATCGCGATCAAAGTCGGAAACCTGCGGTATTCTTCGACGAGTGAAGCCATCTGTGCACAAGAACGGCGAGCAAACACATTTCCAATGCTGCACAGGCTCTCTGTTCTCTCTCTTATACAGCTTCCAGGGGGCGTTACTGGCTCACATTAGTTATATATGTGCTGCGCTACTAATCATTTACACGTGCTTCCCTGATCTTCGCATCAAATAAACGAAGTTCAATAATAATGAATAAATATCAATATGAAAATATAACTCTTGTATGTTTGATGATTTTATATAAAATGTTTCAGATTTTTATGAGCAGTAGTTTAATTCCAGTACTTTATGAATCACCCGAGATATATATATATATATATATATATATATATATATATAACAAATTTTACTCTTTTAAAAAAGTTACACAGTGTAAACGTTCACCCAAACAAACACAAAAAAACACGTTTATCACTGGCATTTTCTTAGGCAAGACGGGCCTCAACCAGGGACCTAAGTGTTGCTAAGGTATTGATGTAAAATGTTCGCAGTGCCAATGATGGCTGTCTTTTGTAATTCAGCTGTTGTTATTGCTGGTGCTCCAAGTCTGGTGTAATATTCCATAAATTTAGGTGATAATGTTCCTAGTGCACCAATGATGATTGGCAGCACTGTAGTTGTTTTATTTCATATTCGTGTAATTTCAAGTGCCAGAGCCCTGTATTTGTTGATTTTTTCCATATAAAGCTTACGCATTAAAATCTAATTACTTTTATGTTTTCTATCAAATTTTGCCACCTATTTGGGAGCTATTGTTATAGCGAACGAAATCGGAAGCAATTCCGTTTGTCCTGTGCATCCGTCCGTGTCTGTCCACCCCTAACAACTCCCCAACGGAAGGTCGGATCGGCAAACGAATGTCACCATCGGATTCAGAGGCCCAAACAACATAGGAATAGGATATTTTTAGGGGTCAACGTAATAATATAGGTAAAAATAACTTTACAAATTTTTAGTTCACCTTAAAATATTAGGAATATCTGAAAAATATTAAAAATTTTTGCTCTTCAAAATTTTTAAGGCATAAATTTTAGTAGCTCAACTCAATAATAAAAATGCCCAATATCACATTATATCAAAATGTAATTTCATTTGCAACAAATTCAGACAGAATCTGATACTCGATTAACCGACGTTGTCGGGACTGGACCTCTGTCGGTAACTCGAAAATTCCGCATAAGAGAGAGCACAAGGGGGATGGAGGGGAAGAAATTGTTTCTTTACCAAAAAAAAATTAAGGAAACCGACATCGGTTAAACGAGGGTGCGGTTAAAAGAGTGTCGGATAATCGAGATGCTACTGTAACATAATTTGCCACCTTTTATTTATTTGCTGATTTTTATTTTATTAATCCGTTTCTCTGTAATATTTAATTTACAGAAAAAGAAACGCATATAATTTAGGGTTTTACTTAATTTGGAATTAAATAAGAGAGTTAGGTTTCACGAATCGTTTCACAGTGGATTGCCACAGTTTTGTAGTTCAATCATTCAACTGTGTTTTTGTCGTTTTATCTAAAGACGTCGTTTACGCTATCAAATCTTTTAATTTCAGTGAATGCAACTGATGCTGACTGATTATTTTCCTGTTCTGGGAACTTACCACCAAGACAACTTAATAACAATTAGAGCATTCATGTAATTGTATGAATAATGCAATATTCATCCAATATTAATTTTTCCAGCTGCCAAATCAGTTAATAGCAGAGCAGCCGAGCACGAATTGGACAACTGAAATTAGATTTTTTGGCAATTCGAAATAAGACAATGCAAATATAAGGAAGTATCGATTCTCCTTTGTTTTACAAGAAACTAAATAAAATTCAATAAAGTAATAAAACTGATCCATTATTATGATAATAAACTCCAACTGCTACTGACATCAATATTTCGTTTTAATTAAGTTTTTAAGTTTTAGGACATTGAGTTTTGACGTTTTATTCAAAAAACAAATTAATATTCATTACCACTGGGGAGTTTGACGGATCAAGGAATATTGCAAATAATACTTCTTAAATAAAATAATGAAGTTATTATTAAATTAGCTATTAATGATAATACAAATATTAATAATGATAATAGGAATTTTATTTAATCAAATCCGTCACCGACAGATAATTTTTGTAAAAGGAAATAGCAAAAGAGTCGTGAAGTTGTGATGTTAATTGGCAGAGTAGATTTAGGCTAAAGGCATTTCTTTTTATGAACGCTTGATGTTTTTCATAATTAAAAACCTATTTGCAGCTTATTATTTAATTTAGTTAATGAATCATTACTAAACTCTTACGTCAACAAATGACAAACAAAAAGTTCTAATATTGTTCTGAAAATATGTCTTATTACATAAAACAAGCTAGTTTAATTATTTAAATAATATGCTTGAGTAAATAAGAAACAAAAAAGTGAGTGGAAATGCATTCCTGGTAAAAAGGTTTTAATGTTTTGAATAGAAGAAAAAATTACATTTACTTGCTTCTCGAATATTCACTGAAATCTTTCTATAAAGGATAACTCTTTGTTAGTTTTATAGTGCTGATAATTTGTAAACTTCAGTTTCAGATAGCTTATCCGTGTCTCCTTCAAGCAAAGTTATGTAGGTAGTCCTCGACTTGCGATCAGCTTGATCGTAAAACGAAAATTTGAAGAAAAAAAAAGGAAAACTATATACAGGCTGCAAATGAATACATGAATTTAATTTATAGGGCCTACACAGTTGTGAAAATGGAACACTTTTTGATAAGGAATATGGGTCCGGAAACACCGATTCTCTTTTACACACCCCTGGTTAATGGTTGTGCTAATAGTCAATAGTTTGAACGGTTATGCTAATAACAACAATGGTATACGCAACAACCTACTGCACTGCATTAAGTAAAACATTCCAAACTGTTCAATCGGTGCATTTCCGGACGCATATTACTTATCAAAAAGTATTTCATTTTCACTATCCTATACGTCCTAAAAGTTTTTGAATGTATTCATTTACACCCTATATATATTGTATTTATATAGCAGGTATCTCACGAGAGAACACGCAAGCGCTAAATTTATTTTGAATAAATAGATACAACACATATTTTGCATGTAGATGTAACTTAATGATTTTCAGAGGAACATACTTCCTACGGCTGTTTTGTATTAAACACTAGTTGCAAAGAGAACAGAGATTGGGGGAATCTTCGCAGGAGATTTGGCATTTATCAAAGCCATCCAGTTCTAGTAAACGTTGCCTAAAGAGTTCTAAAAAAGTGGTGACCATTGGCGCTATTACAACGGTCTATAAATACATGTGCACATATGGTTTACATAAGTTCTAGATATGTTCAAGTTTCTTTATACAAAAAAAAAATAGCGAAGAATATTAGAAATATTCAAAAGTTTATTCATGATATATTTTCTTAATCCAACAACAATTCGAATAACGTTCTTGAAATCCTTTATACTGAAATATAAAATGTCGTTAAATTTATTCTCCAACTACTAATTTTACTTCTATGTACAGTTGATATCCTGAATCAACTTCATCTAAGTATGTTGCTCGTCTTCAATAAATGCCCATCCGTTTCCATCATATAGAGCAGAATCTTAACTTTATAGATTTTTATGTAGTTTACGTGAATGTTATATTCTTCCTTCATATTTTCGAAAGACAAGCCATCATATTTAGCGATAAAAGAAATATTCGTAACGAAATTTAGTTTGAGATCAGACATTTCTTTTCATGTTTAAAAATATCACATTTTGATTTTCTAATTCCTTAGATATCTTTCAAATTACAATTCTGCTTCAGGGTTCATCAGCTGCAACAGAATTCTTTTTACTTTGTTGCACGATTGCACTGACCATTAAAAGGTTCAGAAAAATGTTAGAAACTTTTTGTAAGCATTGCACAGTTGAAAGTACGTATTAATATCAAGAAAAATGTTAATGCTAAAGAGTGTGAGAGCAAGAGGGAGAAATAGGAACATTTTCCGAATATGTGCTTATACAATTTACAATTGTTTTCTCTAACACTACGAATTCTTGATTATGAACAAAGAATTTGAAACATATTCTTCTAGTGGAATGCAAGACTGTCAGTTATTCTATCAGATTGAAACAGTTTAAAATATGATGTATGGTAAGAGCGGAAATTCCAATTTTATGTTTTCTTATCGGTAGCACGTCGCAATCAGGTCTTACTGTATAAACACATTCAGTCATCTTCGTCGAGATGCACCACTTTACGTACTTTTAAAAATGGTACAAATTAGATATGAATAGAGATTTCCCTTTAGAATCTCTATACTGAACATTCTTCCAGAACCTCTCTCTCTAATAGTTTTAACAACACAGCTCTTCAAATTAATAAGAATGAATGATCTTAACATCAGCTGCATTCGAAAGGCTGTTTAAATATAGAAATTTTTTATGGAGTTAAAACTGTAACAAGTTGTTTGATAAATTTGTGTACAGTTTCCAACTTCCTCTGTAGTTACTGTGATAGCTATTTTGAGAAAACAATGATCTTGAAATTATTTCCATTACAATTTCCCTAAACATATCCATATCAATAAATGGAAATTAATTTTCTGACTAGGAAAATCTGAGTAATAATCAATATATTACGACGATAATTTTCTGAACTTGTAACCATTTAGTCTTTGTGATGTATAGCCTATAAGTTCTGAATTACTTCTTGCAGTTAAATTCGTTAAATCATTACGTTTTTTCAGTATCATGCTGTTTTCATTCTGTCATCATTTCATCATTGGATTGCAATTCATAGCATTTTTAGAAGGAAAATTATCTCTGCAAAATAAAGACGGTTTAACAAGTCTCCGTTAATATTTATGCCTTTCTTTTTTCAAATCAATTTCAGTTAGTGCTTCATCAAAGCTCTAAATACTTAACAAAGATACTTAAAAAGATATTACATCCGTGCTTTTTATTATATTCTATTTAGATGTTGTAATTTTATGTAAAGGATTACCGCTATTCTGGTGATAGAGTTTTGTTAATTTTGGTGTCGATTTTCAAAGCAGTAATAATAGCAGGCATCTTAATTGAACCAAAAAATTCTTTTTATAGTCAATACATTCATTATAACTTTTCTCATACTCTCTGATTCTCTCAATGATTTCTCTTAAAACTTGATAATTTCACTACTACAAAATCTATCTTACTTTCAGGCTTGACAAAATATAATAAAAACAAGGTAGGGATAGAGATTAGTAAACCAATCGCAATGCTTCGCAACGTAATTTTCTGATACATATAAGACAATATAAGTGATATTGGTTTAATTTCCTTATTATTATCAATGTGATTAATGCGAATGTAAAAGGCGCATTGTTACGATTATTGTGATTGTCGTGATTGTTGTAGAGCTGTATTATAAATGTGATTGTTGCGCATGCAAAAGACGCAATTATTGCGATTGTTGTGATTATTCTGATTGTTGCTAATGATATTTTAATGATACTTGTCCACAGACACACAAAAGAATACGAGAATATGAGTCTTCAGCTCCTTATCAGAAGACTAATAGGAAGAATCCAAAAAGCCCTTAAATTTCCAAAATACAATTTAACTTGCCACGTATTCCTTTAATTTCTTCTCTATCTTCTACCTGAATATCTGTAATATTTGATAGCGTACTTGATTTCTTTTAACACTTGTGGTATTTCACCTATTAGTCTAAAATTATTTCACTAAAGTCTCCCTAAAACACATCTGAGAATCATTGTGAGGTTGCTAACAATGACACTTTTCTATTTTTGTTGGATCAGCATATCAATGTTTCACTATACACTGTTGTATAGACCTAATTAGAAGAAAAAGTGCGTCAATCCCAATGTTAATAATCAACAATGATACACAGAAATTTTATATATAGGGGAGACCGGGGCCAAGTGGACCTAGGGATAGAGTGGACCGTTGACTTTAGTAATTCGTGTAAACGCCAGAATGCGCCAAAAATCGGATAGAAGGTTGGTGCCGTTGTGGCGCTGCTACCTCAAAAGCGTCAGTGAATCCGGCTTATTGGTGACAGTGAGGTGATCGATTGTTTTGTTTTTGTCCAGGTAAGTAAATTTTTAGTGTTGCTTTTACACTAAATATTGCCATTCAGCGATGCATTGAATAACATAACCGTAGTATTCACATTAAAGGCGGCAATCTAAAGATCATTTTAAGCTGTAGTATGAATTGAATACTTAAAATAGTCGATAGTTACAACTGAAGGAAACGCCAAAATGGCGATGGGGCAGAGTAGACCGAACGACACGGGGCATATTGGACCAGTGGTCCACTCTGCCCCGCTGTTTTTACAATAAAATATTTTGGCTCTATACATTATATTTTTTTTCTATATTATATATTTATTAGGCCTATTATATTATAGTGTATTACATTATTATATATTATATATTTTTTATACATTTTTTTATGTAGGCTATTATATATTGTGTGTGGCCTATATTATTAAAGGATATTACCCCTTTAGTAATTCCTCTCAGCAAGTACCGTAATAGGGGAAGACTTCGTGCGAAGGCATCTTAATCTTCGAAAATAGCCAATTTACACATTTAACTATTATTAAATTCTAATTAAAAACTATGCAAACTGTCACGTTGTGGAATTGGCAACATGACACGATTAAAATCTTGGTCTCTGAGGGAATATATTTCGATTTTTAATAATTGTATTGTTGTAATTATGTATTTGAATTTTTGTATTTGGTAAAGTCTTGTATATTATTATTGTGATATTTCATGGTTAAATATTATTTTAATGGTTTGAGCTTATTTAGAAAACAATATGTGCGACAGAAAAATAAAAACTTCGAAAAAACAGTTATGCGTTGATTGAGTGATCACGTGGTTTTATCTGTTTCGTTTTCCAGTGGGAACAAAAGGAGAAAAGTTAAGAAAAGTGGCGGGAAAAATCAGATCAGTTGATGAATCTGAAACACACGGGCAAAAAGTACACCCAATCAGTCTAAACATTTCAGGAGAGGGAGCATATTCTAAAACACACACAATTACATCCCTAAGTGAGGTGGATTCAATGTACGCAGTGCAAGAGATGGGCCCATAGTTCCTGTGTAGCCAGTGATATTCGGGGTTTATTTTACGAATGCCTCAACTGCAAAGAAGATTTCTCTAGTGAAAGTGATTAATTAATTCAATGTAAACCTATTTGATATTATTCATTCACGACTTTCAACTGCATAATGATTATTTTAAATTTTCACTTGAATATGTAATACCTTTGGTATTCTATGTTAAGTTAAACTTTATTTCATGATATTCTAAATGGCATGTTATTTTATATTCAATAAAAATCTTACTTTAAATGTTGTTATTCTTTTCCGGACCAACGTGCCCCATGGGGTGGTCCAGCCTGCCCCGTGATCGGGGCAGGTTGGACCACTCTACCATTTTTGCTTTGCGAATTAATGCCAATTTTATTTATGAAGATAATGAAATGAAATCAAGTATTTACATTCTTGAATAGTTTCCGATTCTGACAAAAATAAATGCAAAGGAAAATCTCTTAACAAAAAAAAAGAAAAAAGTTCAACAAAAAAAAGTGGACCGCTCTGCCCCGGTCTCCCCTACTATACATCCATGAGAAATATTGTAGATTTTAAACAACTTCAAATTTTGATAATTTAAACTACTTCAAATTTTGATAATTTAAACTACTTGAAATTTTCATCATGGCTTCTAAGAAATGATATTATCATTATTAATCATCTTGTTTGTGTATAAAGAATATTTTTGTATCTTATTGGTTTTTATTATCTTCTGCTTATTTTTCTCCCCTTACCACTTGAGATCCAAATATATTCATTAATTTGTTTAGTAAAATAAAAATGGTAAGGCCTAATTGTTATACTTAAGATTACATTGTATTGTTCTCGCTAACATATTGAAAACATTATTTCTAGAATTGTTTAGAATATGGTGAATTGAATGGACAAATGATGGTAAAGGGGTTTAATCTCTTGTTTGGTAACTACTAGGCCAACCCCTGTCTCCCCTGTAACCCCTGGTAAGTATGAGATCATTCAAGAAGAATCGATTCCAAGCGGTTAGGGCAAAAAGTGATATTTTATTCCTTTTTTGACTGAACTCATTATTTGATAGCGCGCGCCATTGTTGACGGAGAGAAGCTAAAAAAATGAACATTGAAATTCCCATTTTAATCTAGTAGGTTAAAATTAATGAGTTATTTTCTTTTTTCTCTGGCTCTTCTCTCATTGTGTCACACACACACACACACACAAAGGGAGTGATATGAAACAATAATTTGAATGTAGTCCCTGTCGCCTAATGGATAGGACGTCTGACTTCGGATCAAAAGGTTACAGGTTCGATTCCCGTCGCGAACGTTTCAATACAGAAATTTTTTCACAGAAAATTTTGAAGTTCAACAATGCTCATTGTGAATCCGTTCACTTCGTTGCAACAATGAATAATGAAAAACCGTTTTCCAGTGTTGCACTAACATTATGAATATTGGAAATCACAACAATTGCGCCGTTTGTCGACTTCCTGCAGGAACAACCGTTGTCCTGCGCCGGACAGACAAGAGAAATAAAAGATTTTATATAATATAAGATTATTCGAAAAATTTGAGCTGTTACACTTTTTAGCTTCATTAAATATCGTTTTTTGTATATGGTTAAACGTAAATAAATTTAGAATTCTAATATTTTATCGTCGTCCTGAACTATCAATTTTATAGTTGATACTGTATATATAAAATTACAGTAAATAAATTTGAAAACCGATTTATTCTTTTATTTGTCGCAAAATTAATACCCTTTTTAACATTAATATTTCAAGATATTACAACAGGTAATAGATTTAAGCAATTAAAAATTTCATTGCATATTTTTAAATTATAATTTTATCTAAAATCTTTTTCTAAAACTGAATATTAGTAATGCTTTCAAAATATTAATCTTTTATAATTAAATAAATTTTAAAATATTTAAAAGCATTATTTTTTTCATTATAAATTTAATTATCTTAAGATGGATTTAATATTTAAGGCGGAATTATAGTGAACACATAAATTTCAAATAAATATATTTTCAGAACAATTACTAATGAATTTTGCAATATATTAATATTATTATTATGATTTTGGCAATAACTATTTATGAGAAAAATATTGTCGTAGGAATAATTTCTAATGTATTTATCAATATATTTAAACCAAAAATATTATCTTAAAATTGTAGGATTCAAATACATTATTTGTAATTTATTTTAATACATTTATTATAATTAATATAAAGGGATATTAAGAGAAATAAGTAATTTGATTTTATAAAAATAATATCAATAGAGTAATATCAAGAGGAATTTTTGTAAAAATAATTGTAAAAATTAATTTAAAAATTAAAATTTTGTAAAAATATATTTTTTATTTTTTAAATTTAATAAAAACTATTGTTTATAATCAAAAAGCACTTTTGTGTATTAGCCAATGTAAATAAATCTTGTATGTTTTCCTTAGCACAGACACAGGTAACTTCTTCACTGATTCATGAAGTGAAGACCTGCTGGTGTAATTACCGTTGCTTTGATCGGTGAGAACCTGATCAGCCGACGTTGGCCGCCCATGACCTCAGACGAAAGTGAACACCTGGACCAAAACAAAAAGAACGCCGCTCGCTCACGCCTTGCAGACTAAACCTAGATCCATTATCAGCCTCTGCTTGCGATTAAACTATTCATGATGTAACCCTGATTCTGCTGTATAACGTCTCGGCTTCTTTTATAAGAAATTTGCTCATTAACTCCCAGAATAATTAAAATAGCAGATAATTAAAGATGGTTTAAAAAGAACAAGAGAAGAGAAAAATTTCAAAAGTAAATGAAATGTATAAAACCAAATGGATAAGAAATATATTAAAGTCTTAAGAGACAATAAAGATATCTATATTTTCATTGATTCTTACGTTAGAATGTTTCTATCATTATTAATGATATTTAATAGTAGAGTAACCAGGAATTTATCAAGGTGGCTGGGGCTATATTTTTAATGTTTTAAAAACCTTTAAAACATAAAACAGGAAATTAATTCATATCATTACTAATGTACAGCCTATTATTATTTATAATAATATTTAATTATTTAATTTTAATATTTATTTATTTATTTATATTTTTGTATAAATCATACTATATAATATTTCACTTGTAAATATCTTTATATTAATACTTTGTTCTTGATTCGTCTATTTTTTTAAATAAATTAAATCTGAGCATTTTTTACTTTTAATTTTAATCATATTTTTACATTTTGTTGTTGAATTTCATTTCATTACTATGATATTAAAACTGATAAGCTTTCATAGGAACCTTGATTGTTTATTATCGATTATTGTATGATGTTTTATTATTTTATTTTTTTTTAATTTTTAGTTTAATTTGAACTTCTGAATTACATATATCCAGATTTTATTCATGGTTGTTACTGTATTATAATGTTGACATTGGAAATGAAATATTTTCTTACATATATAATTTTTATGGATTATTTGGATTATGGGTTATGTTACGTTATGTTATGTAGTGAATGTGGGTGGCAGAGAAGTCAAGCACTGTCACCGGAGGTCTATTATACTATCCCAAAGAAATATGGAGAGATGGGGAGAAAGACTGAGAAAGTATGGTGGGAGAAGAGCAGGGGAAATGGGAGAACCCCGAGAAAACCTGCACAGTGCGGATCGTCCACCATCACGAATCCCACATGAGAACCGAACCCCGGTACTCAGAGGTGAGAGGCCGATGTCATACCGACAACGCCAGCCTCGCGGCCATGGGTTATGTATATTTTATGGTTTAATTTTTATGGTTATGTTATGTGATCTAATTATTGATATTGTTTAGATGAAAGATCAGTGCATGGAAACTGGAGAATTAAAGCAGGACAATTTTACTGAATTAGTTATTAATAGATAAATAACAAAAGAGATCATCGAAAATTGGGCCTACTCTATTCATGGTTCCTACCGTGTACCCCACGAAATAAAACAATACCGGATAAATTCACTGTATTAATTACAATAGTTTCTGCTAATTATCTTTTATCATAGATCTACCCAGGATTTTAGAATAGGAGCGCTATGATGTTCTTAGTTATCACAAAAATATAAATAATAACGTCATTGCTTTTCTCGGATAGGGGGAGAGGGTTGTAACCCCTATCAACACCCTCTTTCCTCAGTATGCCACTGCCTTTCACTACTAAAGAGGTTGACGTTAGTTAACAAGATGGAAAATCAACCAAAATCACTAAGAGACTTCCTGAATACTCTGTACCTCACGAAATGAAGCAGCACAGGATTAATTCACTATATTTAACACAAGTTTAAGTCTACTGCCAAATATTTTATTTTGCTTATAAAAGCGTTTGAGTATAAATCAGAAATATCGAAACACAAATTGAATATGCGATACGGAAAATAACATTAAAACAATGAGGACTGCATCTTAATAATCCTAAGTTCGAATTATGAGGCATTTGTAACTGACTAAATCCAGCTGATGAGCATTAAAAATATACGCATTGGAATTCCATCAAACAAACTTCATTATTATAATATTTATAATACAATAAACGAAATGGAGCCGATATGTCTTTTAAAGAAAGTTAAGAATATTTTCATAAATCAAGGATTCTTAGGGAAGACATAAATTATTGTTAAATGTATTAATATGTTAATTAACTTTCACAATTTCTAATTAACTTCATTTGATAGAAAGCTATGAGTTTTTTTAAGTGTTCAATGTCACTTTTCGATTACATAACCATTGATTTAAAAAACTCTTCAAGACATCTGTTCACTCCCGTCTTGTTTTGATCAGTATTCCAAGGCAATTCTCTCTTTTTCCTTTCTGTTTTTCTTCTCCCTCTTTTTTTTTTTTTTAATTCTTATGTATTTTTTCTTCCTCCTTTGCACACCTGGTCACTAAATATCCGCGGGCGAAAAAGGGGTATCATTCATAAAACCAGCGCAGCCACCGACCTCACACACACACAGTCGCCTTCATTGAAATGAACGCGTCCATTAACTGACTCAGGTTTTTACCTGGAAACAACGAGATTCTGAAAAGTGTCTTAGATTCAAAGCAGGAAATCAATTTGCATATATTAACATACATTAACATAAATTAACATTTATAATTGCGCTCTACCTAAAAATTTATACCTCTTAAATAAATAAACAACAATATACTTTAAATAAGACGTTCTTGGAAGAACTTCCAGCATATTTTTCTTGAAATAATGCCTTTTTATTTATTTTTTTGTAAAGGCCATAAAAGCAATAGAAAGGAAAAATGCATTTTTAAATTATAATTTAAACCTCAGAGGCGGATTTACATTTTGGCAGCCTATGGGCTATATCAGATTTGCCGCCCTTCCTCCTGAGCCTCCTGTCTGAATATATCACTAAACTATTCCCAGCGAAAGAATGACTCTGACCTTGAACTACACCCATGATCTCTTAATCATTCCAGGACTGAAGTTTGTATAGAGAAACTATTCACAATGGCGACTCTCAAGCGAGGCAAACCTATCAGAAGCCAAACACTTTCCCGCCATAAACACAGACATATACAATCGATTCAAATTCTACTATTGCGCCATCTGGTGTCCACGGTCGTTCTTTCACTGGGAGGACTTTAGTAAACTATACTGATGTTTACGTTTAGTTTTCAGCTAAGTTATCGATAATTTACAACTCGTCTACTCGTTAGAATTTACTTAGAGTATGAAAAAAAATATATATATAAATATATAGGCCCATAATGATGCATTCCTTTCCTTAAGTACACATTCTAAAAATATGTTGTAAAAAGTTGTTTAACAGAAAATTAAACATCAATTAATTTAAATAATTGGAATATATTTCGTACATAACAGTCGCAGAAGATATACAGATATACAGATATCTGTATATTAGAAAGTAAATGTAGGTATAACGTCACTGTCAGACAGCCCCCCGCCGCCTCCCACGCCTGAGCACTCCAATGCAACGTCTACCCCCTTCCACTTCAAACCTACGGCCACAGTCATCACTCACCCGATTTCCCGGGATATACACTCAAAGCCAAAAATACGCTCTGTTCGCATATACTGTATAGATACATCAAAAAGCCAGGAAATGTCTATTTCTTTTTATGTTTCCTCATTTTCTGCTTGTAATATAACACTAAATATTTTTGAATAATAATATTGAATATTAATATTATTGAATAGTATAGGGTTTTTGTTTTTTTTCCTATTCTTTTGCCGCTCCCTAAATTTGCCGAACTGGGCTATAGCCCTTTTAGCCCTCATGTAAATACGCCTCTGATAAACTTTCCATTAGTTAGGGACAAGAAAGTGGATTAGTAAAAGGATTAAGATGTATTATGTTATATCCATATTCATTGCTTCGTTTCAAATGCTTATGTTGGGAAATTTTTGTCACGTTCAAGCGTATATTTCTCCACAGAAGGAAACACATTCAAATACAAAAATTACAACGTCTCTACTTGATATCTGAAAATTCACAGATCTTAAAAAATGATTCACAGGTACAGAAATATACACATTCATACCTGTCTTTTGATCTTCCTTTTGTTCAGAATTACATTTGTTTATGTTTCTATTAATAGAGATTTTGTTTTAAAATTCAGAATAAACTAAAACAATCTGCAATAAATATTGTATATGAATACAACATATATAATATATGTAAATAAATTAGGAAAAAAAAACTTATTACTACTTATAATATTACGTATTTATTTAATAAATTATTATAAAATGGAAACTGAAACTTATGCTGTTTACATTCGTAATATCTCTGAAGACACGTGATCCCAGTTAACCAATCTTTATCATTTTCTATCTTCACTAGAATTGTTGCTTGGTTGCGTCTGGAATGTCATTGTAAGGTACTTCCGGTGTTTATATCAAATTCGACATCTCGCTACAATGTTTAATTTTTATTATTTTTGTTGGTTTTTCAATATTAAGAAATGTTTTTATATATTTATTCATGTTATTTATTTATTTTCCATTTCATAAAAAGTCTGTTTTTAGTCGTTCATTTCTGTGATCGGTGTCGGCTCCTCTCTTTTCTAGTCCGGCGTTTCAAACAATGAATTAGGTTTATTGTCCTCCCAATGAATGATGGCCGCCCTGTTTTTGTGAGATCTGCGCATATATGATCGATTAGTCTGGTCAGGCACTTCCGTCTGATTTAATGAAAGGACGCCGCCATTGTGCTAATCGCTTGTTACTTTGCAAAAGAGCATTGTATTTATAAATAATATATATTTATTTATTTATATAAATATTTATTGTTAGCAACTGGTATTGAAATAACGCTAAATAGTCGAGAGAAAGTTGTAATTTGGCGTTATCAACATGTCTTTCTCAGTGAAAACAGACTACGTCGTCCATTGTTACAGGAAAACATAATTGATCAGCTACCGGAAGGGCTGCGCAGTTCAAACTTCCGCTGATCAACTTTCATTTTGAGGACAGTAGTGGTAAGCGAGGCTTCGGTTTCCTTAACAATATTGAACACTGAATGAGATGAAATATCTGCTCTTCATCCGTTTTACGATAAAGATAGACGACTTGAAATAAAAAATAACATTCCTCTCGATTGACTCGTCAAAGTTTTGTTGGCAAAACGAACAATGGTGTATGTTCAGCAGCCGCCATGTTCAGAACCACGTTCAAAACGGAAGTACAAGGAGTAACTAACGCTCAATCGTTTACCATATATGGAGTTGTCACATGTCTTCAGAGATATAATGAATGAACTATAATTTACGTTACTGGGCTTAATTTTATAACTTGAAGATACCAGTACTTATCTGTTCTCTCATTTTTATTTTTAGCTGAAATTATCCATCAATTCTAATTTTATTTTTTATTTAATGTGTATTTTTAATATGAGTAGTTTGTATTACATTCTGAAATCAGAGACATTAGGAAACAGTGATCTACACTGAATACTAGAAAAGCTGAGACAGTCGCTTCAATTTCCAGTCGATACCACCACAACCTGCATTAAATTGTATCTTCTGCAATTAAAGTACATGCAAAGTACATACATGATTTCCTTGTCGTCTAATTCGCAGTGACGATGACCGAGCAACATGATTTCAGCGAGTTTGAACACGGCATGATAGTAGGTGTCACAATTAGATGTACTGCTGCATGAACAGGAGTTTCAGTTTTTCTAGTATATCAGTGTAAATGAGACTCATTCCGTTTTATACAGAAGGTCCCAGATTTGTATAATCGCGACCTACATCGAATCGGAGTAACGTTGATAGTCCGTAGATTTTAAACAATGGTTTGTTAAAGTGTCCCTCTACAGGCCTGGACAGGCCTTTGGGGCGCGGGAAGTCAGGCTCCCAGCGTTTTCTGACCAACAGGACGAAGTTGAGGTCGGGTGGTCAGCCCGACGCCCGCCCGCCTTTAACTCCTGGGAAAGAACCTCGGTACCCATTCCACAGAGGGCTGGGTAGACCCTAAGACCCGTTTGTAGGTGAAAGGAGCGTGGAAAAATCCCTGCCCTCCGCTGAGCCTGGGAATCGAACCCGTAACCTCCAACCTGCAGCCAACGCCCTGACCACTCGACTACCAGGCCCACAAAAAATGGTTTGTATTATTATTATTATTATTATTATTAAAACTTGTTATTACACGTGTATTTATTTATTAACAATGGCTGATGGAAAGAATGCATCTGATGGAAAAGCAAAAAGAGAGCCTTTTTCAAAAATTGAACAATGACGTGAATGCTCTTTGTGCTCACGCTTGCAGGAAATACATATTGGAGCAGAAATGAACATCGCCCGCAGCACCATCCTAGCGAGCGAACCATGCTCCTATTGCTCAAGAGACATGTGCATATTATTGTGGTTTAAAACTTGTAACGCTTTCACAAAATGCGTTTAATTGAACGGAAATGTAAGAACGTATAATTACAATCCCTAAAGGGGGCGGATTAATCTCAAATTAATATAATTAATAAAAGGTTATTAAGAAATTAACTTTTGCGAAAAGTAACCACTCAAATCCAGTAAATTAAAAACAAGAAAGATATAATTCTAGATAGGAATCTCTTTCTTTACATTCGTCACATAATTCTTTAATAATGGAATTACAAGACTACTATAGTCATACTTTGACTTTAGTATCTGAATAGACAATTATGTGTCTTAAAATCACAGTTCCAATTCTTTATAAGTTCCAATATAAATCAACTTAGATTTGTGCATTAAAGGGTTCTTCTTAACACAATTAATCTGCCACAAAGCACATAAACCCTTATATGAATCAACTGTTCGAATGGTTCTAACTTTCCCTTTATCTTCGGGCGAAATGCTTTGCACGGTGTTCACCCAAAAAACAACTAAAGTTCATACTCACAAAAGCTTGCTTCTTGCAATCGTGGAACTTTTCGATGCACTGTATCACGGAAGATTGACTCAGTAGACTTGATGTTCATATAACTAACATCAGATTCGAACAGCAACCAACATGGCGACCTTCACTCCATGTTGATTCATTAGCAGTAACGATGTTTCGTTGTCTTGGAAACATACGTTATTTGTGTTTGTTATAAACCTTTCTTCACAAACTCGCAGCCCTAAAATTGATCACTTAACTGGAATGTTAACGTAGGCAGACATCACTAAAACACTGATTAATCATGCGGATTCTAAACATACACCAGTGAATAACTCACACATGAAGGAAGCTTCCGCCCTGAGAAACCTTCCATCACTAGTGTAGCTGAGGAACTCACTGAATCCATAGCAACCACTCCATTATTGTAACAAAACACATTATCGGCTTTTGTTAACAATGGTATGCCAACTCAACGTAGATGACACTTAGTTTGTTGTACGTTGATCATCACACACTTGCTTTAGGATTTTGGCTCTTAACACTATTTTGACTTTTAACGGTGTAAAATGAATATCCGTGGGAAAACTAGGTAAGTATCATTAATTAATCTTGATATAATTTGTTAATATCACAGTTTCACACTACAATCATGGTGCGCATGAGGTGTCAAGGCTTGAAAGCTTTATCAGCTGAAATAAATGATCCTTCTGGATATTTTTCTGAAATATGGAAGTTTATTTTGCTTTTTATTTATATCATCGATGTAAAACAGTTGACAAAAGGTGAAACGCAGTCATTTCCGCCGCCATGTTGCCAATTCTAAGTTCATGCGCACATGTCTCTTGAGCAATCTTTGTTCGTCGTACGCTCACATTTTGAAGACGGCCAGAGGGAAAAGCAAAAGGCGATGATTAATGATTTAATACAACGATTTTTTATTGTTACATCTTTGTGACACACTAGATATAAGTTACGTTTCGGCCTGTTGTAATCTTTTGTGGAATGATCTACCTATTTAAGTCGGGGAGGGTGTGGTATATAACTTTTAAAGGCTTGCAAGTCCATGCTGTTTCCAATGAAGAGACATTCTATCTTCAATGAAGTCTACCAAAATATTATCTTCCCGAAGAATACCCAAAGAAAATTAGATGTTTGGATGTCTCCGCTTCAACATTTTCTTAAGATGTTGTTACCAGTGGATTAGGCCAACTTTCCTCCTAGAGAGTCGACTGGTCTGACCCCTGCCTCCCTATTGAGAATTGACTGTTCCGAAGATGAGAAGGAGACGTGAGGCAGCCTTAAATAGGGACGCAGAGGCAGGCTGGACAGATCGTCTTGGGCGGCGACCAGCCGCAAGGAGTCCTCCAGCCAGGAGAAGCGAGAAGAAGAGATTGTTTTGGGCGGCAAACAGCTAGTCTCTGTGGCAAGCAGCCGTCAGCAGTGAGAGGTCAGCCGGAAGAAGTGAGAAGTTAGCCAGGAAGGAAGTTCCTCCAGCCGAAAAGTAAGCCTCCCAGTGGAGAAGTACATATTTGGACAGGAGTCCAAATAAGAAGCCCCGGCAGTGAAAAACATCGAAAGCGGACGTCACCTGAAAGATCATCAAGCACTGATCGACTATCCACGGCGTGGAACAAAAGGATTGTGCCGTGCAAGTCGCACCCGACCCCGGCAGAAGCAGACCAAGGCAGAAGTTCCCGGCCTTGGCAGGACGCCTTCACGCAGAGTCTTACAGAGAACATCTCAGACGACGCGACGTAGCAGACTCGAAAATGGTACTTGGTATCCGGTTGTGGCCTTCGTAGAGCCGTGTCAGGCCATCCTTCCCGAGTCGCAAGAACCCCTCAGCTCCTGAACGATTGGACTAACAACTTTGAACTAAAATTCAGGCAGTAATATTTTCCTAATTTAACTTGAATCAGTGATTAAATTAAGAAGCTCCGGAAAAAATACTAGAATTAGTAATAAATAAAACCCATTTATGATTTGATACATTTTTAACGTCCAGAATTTAACTAACAATAAACAACCATTAAAGCACAATACTAAAAGTTATAAGATTAAAATATACTAAAATGACATTTCGAGGCTCAACTATTAAACGAGACCCTTTTCTCAAATTAAAAGGTAAGCGGAGCTTAAGATAAACATCCTTAACGGAGTCATCAGAATTGTTAAGGACGATCATCAAAAGCTCCACTAACTATTTAATTTGAGAAAGGGATCTCGTTTAATAGTTGAGCATCGAAACGTCATTTTAGTGAGTCTTTTAATCTTACAATGCTTGTTTATTATTAAAACAAATTTATGTTTTAATGTGTTCTAATGTTTTTACTGTGTTTTACTTATTAATTCCAGTGTATTTTCCTAAGCTTCTTAATTTTCTCAAGATGTTCACATAATTTGTTCCTTTAATTATCAATTTTATTAATTAAGAATAGACACTTATGCCATTCCTATTGTCTGCTTTCTTATTCTCTTAAATTTTGAACATTTATTCAATGATTCTAAATCTTCATTTTAGCGTATCTGAATTCTGTCTTTGTGACTAATAGTGAGAGGTTCAGTTTAATGTTATCCCAGTATCGTCATTAATTTACAATTTTATGTTATAATTTTTAAATTAATGTCTTTCAGTTGTTTTTTTTCTGTAGTTGCTTTGGAATTTAATAATTTTAAATCTAAAGCATTGCCATTTCAATTACAACTTCACATTCACTGCATAAAAGGAACTCTAACTCTAAATTGGAGAAAAGTATCAACAAGTAGTTGCTGAAAGAATTTACAAGGGAAGTGCGTGACCTTAAACGCTGAGAACCGCACGAAAATGTGCTTAGAATATAAATCGCTCATGCCAAAGATAGTGGCATGCAAAACTGCACGTTTACCACGAGACTGATCATTTGAATGATAACCTGTTGAAGGTCCAAGACAGGAATTTTGGTAAGGCGACGAAACAAAATATCGATTTATTAGGACTAAAAACATACATATTTCAATGTCGTGACTATATTGCTATATTTCCCTCTGCTTAAAATAATCACGCTATCTGAACAACAAACTTTTTCTACTGACCTGATAGTGGTTGCACAACTATTCAGTCTTCAAAGTGCGCTAGCAGACAACAGCTGAGTTTTGCATGGGAATGACTCATACCATTGTTTTTTTTTGGGGGGGGGGGGATGAGCGATTTATATCCCAAGCACATTTTCGTGCAGTTCTCAGCGTTCGAGGTCACGCACATCCCTTGTTAGTGCAAACCTTTTCTTCAAATGCTATTCCTTAAAATATTTATAATTTTTCTTTATTTTCATATTTAAAGACGTGAAAATAACAAAAACGAAATATTTAAATCCTGATACACTAAACTCATTTATCCGAATTTGATGAGACCACGCCCGTTTCAGATAAAGGAAATTTCGGACAGTCGCGATATATTGTATTAAACATGTACTGTACGTTTTATTAATATTAATTACATTAATTACTTTACATTAATGTTATTAATTGAATTGCAATTATAGTTACAGTTACATAATCGCTTGTCTTCGCTATTAAATATTGATTACAGCGACGCAAAAATGTTTTTGTGCATTTTTACAATATTCTAAAAAATCGTTTCGGATAAACGCGATTCGGATAAACGAATTTTTAGAGTTTTTCATTTTCTAAAAAAAACATTAATTAAATCCACATTATTTATTTACAGAAGCCAATTAATTTTAAGCAAACTGCGTGCCAATCAATGGATTAACAAAATGATTATAA
This sequence comes from Thereuonema tuberculata, assembly GCA_023159025.1. Lineage (NCBI taxonomy): Eukaryota > Metazoa > Arthropoda > Chilopoda > Scutigeromorpha > Scutigeridae > Thereuonema > Thereuonema tuberculata. Next base: position 64,192,124 of record JAFIDM010001028.1, read on the forward strand.
TTTTACTGTACAACTATATAAATGACTACAGGAATATCTGAGTGTATTTCTATTTATTAAAAATGAACAATTTATTATATAAATTGAAATAGGGTCACTACTCTATATTCCTATATTTCTGATTAACACAATAACTTCGCATCTACATCAAGTATTATTTGTTGACAATATTATTATGATGTACTTGATATCATAACAAATACTGAACTAAAAAAAGAGTATTATAGAAGTTTGTAATATTCCTTTGTATGCAACAGATATGAGAAGGGTTAGAACAGAAAAAAATTAAGTAGAAATTAATTGTATATCTATAACTCGGATACAAAGATAACTTAAAAATTATCCTAATAAACTGAAACTACAGTGGTAAGTATGAACGATTAAAAGCAAGATCCATGCTGATTTTAGTGAGGACTGAAGGCACATCCAGATTTGGAAGGAGGTGAAGGCTAAAACGATCAACAAAAGTGTTACAATCATGGTAACTGTTTATGATAGAAGGCTTTAGAAATAAAAAATAAAATTACTATTTCAAATAAAGGTACGGTACTATTGTTTTTTTTACATTTCTTCGAACTCGTAGAGAACCAAATCTCTAATGCAATGTTACTTTAAAGTGTGTTAGCACCGTACTATGTAAACTGAAATTTTTAGAAAGTTTGAAACTTAGATGATTCTTACAGGCTTCATTGTCAATTTCTTGTTGATGAAGAAGAGAGAATGTTAAAGATTTTGTCAATGGATCGTAGGTCAGTCAAAACGACAATTGCAGTTCTGAGATCAGAAGACTGCTGCTTCTGGGAAGGAAAACAATAAGGAGTCAAATTGATGAATTGTAAAGACATCTCGTTGACAGCAATGATATGAATCGTCAAGGCAATGGTCGTTCCTTTTATGGATGAGAAAGTTTGACAGTCAAGTAAAACAATCGTCGAAAAATTGGCTCATGCGAATTCTGGGTGTTGGCGGAGGCTTAAACGCATTTCTGGACTGAACAAATCAATCAATTCTAAACCAAATCAAACCGTAAATGATCAAGCGCTGGATCATTTATGTTCAAACTAAAGTTTGAATATTTCAGCCACAATTTTCAGAATCATCTTGGAAAAATACGAAGGAAAACGGTGAAACGAAACCAAGATCGATGATGGTTGGACTTTGTCAAGGACGATACAAACAGAAATCCCCAAAACCTAAAGAATGCCATCATTGGCAGAGACAATTGTAGGAACTTTGTCCATTGCATCACCAAGAGTCAGACACGACTGAATGAATAGAATAACAATAAAAAGAAAAAGCCAAAACTTACAATTATATGACATCATTTAGAAAGTGCTTATTATCTTAAATCAGCAATTGATTACATACAAAAATAAAGTTTACTATAGTGCATTTACTGTAAATCTGAAGACACGTGATCTCAGTTAACCAATCATTATCATTCCTTTCTTCACTCGAGTTATTGCTTGGTCGCGTCTGGAATGTCGTTGTAAGTTACTTCCGGTGTTTACATCAAATGCGTCATCGTGCTACAATATTTAACTTTTATTATTTTTATTGTTTTTTCAACATTAAGAGTATATTTACATATTTATTCATTTTATTTATTTATTTTCGAAAATAAATATAGCCCTTGCATATATAGCGTATAAAAAAACTTTATTTATTTAGCAAATTATTATTGAGAGCGGAGAATATACGACTTCCCATCCCGTTGTGGCCTTCTCCGTATGTTTTATTATCATGCTTATTTATGACAATATCATCTATATTTGTTTTCTTATTTCCATTAATTGTACTTTGTTTCATTTTTACGTGCCTTCACAAACTTCTCACAATAGCCAATACGAAATTTTTCCCATTTTTTTCATGTATCTTGCAAACGCAGAAACGTTTGTGAATGACTGATATATCGTTCGATAGAACTTTCAAATACCAACATTTTCTCAATATAATGTTCTCTTCCAACTTTTATAATTTTTGTTTAAATTGAGAAAAAGTCAAAATTTGAACCTTTCAAAGGCGCCATCTTGGAAACCAAAAATTTTTTCGATAGATTTTTGTAGCATTTTGTTTTTCTTAAAAAGATCTAAATTTAATCTATTTGCATGACCAATCTATCTCTTACAGTTTGGTAACAAAATAGGAAAAACTTAAGGTCTTATGAAAGAATGCTAGACAGAATAACGTTTTTATATAACATAATTTCGATTTCAAAAGAAGTTTGTTTTTAGTCGTCCATTTCTATTATCGATGCCGCTGTTCTCTTTTCTTGTCCGACGTTTCAAACAATGGGTTAGGCTTAGTGGTAAGCGAGGCTTCGGTTTCCTTAACAATCTTGAACGCTGAAGGAGATGATACATCTGTTGCTTCAGCCATTTTACGATAGAATATAAGACATCGAATAAAAAAAAAAAAAAATTCCAAATTATTCCTCTCAATTGACTCTTCAAAGTTTTGTTGGCAAAACGAACAATGGTGTGTGTTCAGCAGCCGCCATGTTCAGAATCATGTTCAAAACGGAAGTACCAGGAGAAACTAATGCTCAATCGTTTACCATACAAGGAGTTGTCACGTGTCTTCAGAATTACAGTAAATTCACTGCAGGTTTAGATTATCCACTTTTTGTTTGAACAAAGAATAAAATACCGACTGTAAGAACAAACATGCAATATCACCTTAGAGTCTATCCGTGACCTCTTCTTTATCAAGTAGGACTTGGCATCAAATATTACATTACTGAAAATTTAGAAGCACATACATTCTAAAAATATAACGATGGTTCATGAAAAGATTATCACATTGATTTATTAGTATCGTACCATAAATAATGTAGAATAATTTTCTACATTAGAATCATACACTGAAATTTCGATAGTGTCTCAAGATATAAGGATTTTTTGGATATAAGTCCAAAAAAGAAATTAAAAATAATACAGTATCTTCAATTTACATTTTTATAAAAACAATATGAAGAAATAATCAAATATCTTTAAATCATGTAGTTCATTAATGCACGTAGTTATCACATAGTTCATTAATGCTATTTAATGGTAAAGGATTTAATTATTTATTGTTTACTTGTTCCTTAACATTGTTTTGCAAAAAAGGAAGATAATTTATGATACTGTTTTTGTTTTTTTGTTTTTTTTATATTCTAAAGTGTTGGCATAATATCAAAATTTTAATGTATGATTCTATGTATCTTCTCACGTCATAACTATTAAAATTAAGCCTTTTTTATTTTTAAAAATGTAAGAAAGTCACTCGTTAAAGCCTCATATTGGAGGCGAAACTGGTTGTGAACTTTTTAATTATATGTAATGTTTTTTAATAGTCTTGTGTGTCTTTGTGTGTCTTGTGTGTGTCTCATAGTAATTAAAATTTTTTAATTACTATGAGCACACGTAAATTTCTATACGTTATTTGTAAAAAAGAGTATGTTTTTTATTTTCCAATGATGTGAGGTTTGTTAACAAATCTTGCTAGATAAAGAAATGATCATATACACATTAATTTATTCTAAGGAAGAAAACTTTGTTCATTTAAAGAAATTTAATTTGTTATTCTTCTTGTTTATAAGGTTTCATTGAAAGATAAGTTTAAGGAAATAACTTTTGAACGAATTAGAAAGAAAAACAAGACTTAGCCCTACCAATACAAAAAAAAAAATTAGTTATCCATTTTCAATATTTATAAGTTACTGAAGAAATATTTATAAATCTGTATATTTTATTTTATAATATTATGAACAACTATTAAATAAATTTATAATATTCTTTGAGTAGTTTTTTTTTACTAACGTTTGTTAAATTTGTTTCTGTTTATTGCAGAAGAAATGCTTTGTAACATTCGGGAAAAAAGTAAATAAAACTGATGCAGCACCATCAAGGCTTAGCCAAATTATCCCACCTGCTGAAGCGGCGGTCAAAGAAGTAGCAACGCAATTGGGAAAAGACCTTTCGTGAAGAGCCGTCAGCAGGCCGCTCTATAATTTGGCGGAGCCGTGCTGAGCCATTGGCGAGTGTCTTGTTTACTCTGGGAGATGGTAACCACTCTCCTCAGGCATCTCCGACGGCAACACAGCGATGATAGGTCCAGCACCTCTCGTGATCATCCATGTTGCTAGGAAGAAGAAAAAGAAGAAAAAAAACAGTTGGAAGCGAGGGAGGAAGCAAAGATCAGAAGAAACATCACACACAAATTGTGACTTAGAAAAACTAAGGAATTTTATCTGAGGAGTGGCAACATGAGCGTCCACAGAATTTTTTCCTGTTGAGAGGGACAACTTATCCTGCAGTGTAAAAGCCTGTAAAAATTGTACTTTAAAATTGTGAATTTATATAAAATAAATACAGTAAAACCTCGTTAAGTCGTCACTCAAGGGACCGAACATTTTTGAGACTTAAGCGGAGTGACGATTTAAGCGGAGTGGGCATTTTTGAAAGAAAAAAAACAAACAAACACTGACAAACAATATTATTATGAATTGCTGTAGGATTCGGTGAGAAACACAAGATTTTCAGAAATCAATACATGCAAATGAATGAGTGGAAAATAAATTTTATACTTACCACATTTTATTTTCTTTTACTGGCATCAAAATAATCCAGTGTTGATTGATGAAGGTGCTGATTACTGGTAACAATTCGAAACACTTTGTAATGAAATGGAACTCCAACTTTTGTGCACATAGTTAATCGTATCTAAAACCGAAACTTCTAGCTTTTCGTTCCTATCCAAGGCTTTTATCATGTCCTTTACAAGCATTTTTTTGTACTTTCTTTTTAAGTCAAGAATTATCCCTTGATCTAAAGGCTGAAGAAGTGCAGTTACATTTGGGGGAAGAAAAACAATTTCGATCGCTTTTAAACTTTCGGGGCTTACTCGCTATGAAATAAAATCACACTCAGTAGCGATCAAGAAAAACGTCTACTCTGCGAGAAGTGTGTAATTTCCCAAGTGAATTTCCCACGTGAAAATTCCCCGTAAAGGCTAGACTTTCTTAAGAGTGAAGGGGCGGGGCTGAAAAGATAGCAGGCAAAATTGAGAATAAAGATGCTTTTTGCCATTTTTGAGGGTGACGAGTTATCCGGAGTAGAATTAAATTTGGTGATGGGTAAAGGAGGGTTATTTTACATTATTGTGTATGAGACCTTGTCGGGACCAAAGGAAAACGACGACTTAAGCGGAGTGACGACTTATCTGGGTGACGACTTAACGAGGTTTTACTGTATAAGTAAACTAGAGTAATTAATTACAATAAAATTTACCAGTTTTCTATCTTTAGTCCGCTTGAGAAAATAAAAATCCTATGTCTTTCATTTAAATTGAAAATTCCAGGGAGGGGCAAATGCCGCCCTCGAGCCATATGAGCGGGCGTCCATGGATTTCAATTCATTCAAAATCAGTTTTTCTTTATTAAATTATTATAAAGGAGATGTTCCACGATATATGGGCGTTTGCCCCCACCCACTTCTAGCCATGGGGGGATTACGAAATTTACAGCAATTAATACCCTTATCGATAGATATTTATAGCCGAAAAAACGAACCGATTCGACCACATACTCTTTGAGTTTTTTTAACATGGGGTCCTATGGGAAAAACTGGTTTTTCCCCTCCCCTCCTAAGGAGTCAAAAGGGAACCA
>JAFIDM010001028.1:64202059-64217976 GCA_023159025.1 Thereuonema tuberculata
GAAAACAATTTTTCAAAAAAAAAAAAAAATAAATAAAAAATTAACAGATTTTATTAGTAAAATTTAAGTACGCATGTGGTCATGTATGCTTTATGTCATTAAAATTATTATTTTTTTAATAATATTTATTGTTTTTGTATTTTAAATCTGTTTTATGTAGTTTAAAGTAATTTTAAAAGGTGAATCTCTATTTAACGAATTTTCCATATAACGAACTTTTTTTCGGGATTTAGCGACTTCGTTAAATAGAGGTCCGACTGTACTTTAGGTATTATTTTTGTTCACTGACAACAAATCTTTGCTGGTTTTTAACATATTTGGTATATACGTTTAAGAATTAGTTAATATATCTTGCTATAATTTTTATAGGTTAACTATAAAATTTGCTCCTAAAGGCATTTTACGTATAGGATTACCATCTCGTATTCAATGAAATAATGAATAAGGCACATTTCAGAACCATTTGTATAACACGGGACTTTTTTTTTTACTTTTTTACCCCACTCTCACCAGGTTCAAACAAGTCGTAAGAGCAATCTAAAGCTATTTTTTTTTTTTATAATTTTCAATAAATAGATTTACATTATAGCAGATTTTATTTAAATTTCATAATGATTATTTACGCTGAAAAATTAATATAATAAATAATGTATTTTTATACACTAAAATTATTGACTAAAAGATCTAAAAATTGATAATTTTTATTATGTCTTACTTTTTTTTTAACATCTTCGTAAATACCATAATTATACTGGACAATCGACTTATAAAATGAGATATATAATTTCTACGGTAAATACGGGACATATTTTGTATAATACGGGGCAAATGGTAATCCTAATGATATATCCAGCAGGATTGGGAAGATAAAAACATAATTAAATATAAAGTAAAGGGAAATAAGTGGTAAAGTACTCTAATAATATGAATACTTTAGAATTTAAAGGAAAGCCAGAATAAATTTTGTTTCAGATTGAAAGAGTGGCAATAAAAAGTGATGGATGGACATGGCGAATAAACTAATGACCTGATAATCCGTTTGGTCATAAAATCAGAAAAAAAAAAAATATGTAGTTTCGATTTCCCACGCTTCTCAAGAAGATTCTGTTTTTTTGTTAGCCGTTGCACCTGTGCGGAAGACCACCAAGGTCACTGCTTCACACTCACGTAATCCAACATAGACGGCGCGGCGAGCGTTTCATTAACAAATTGATGTTCTTTTTTTTTATCCATCATCTTCTACGAATCATCACTTATTCTTCAACGATAGGACGCTAAGGCTTCTGTTCCAAAATTAGTATACTTTAATAATCGCTAACCATCATTTAATCATTATTTGTATTAATTCATCCATTGTGGAAGCATAAGATCTATTTAGATGTTTAAAATCTAAAGAAATCGAATTTAGCAAGGCTGCTGATTTCGTTTAACTTTCTTACCAAGTACTTGTGGGTTTGTTGCAATCTTAGGAATCTGCTTTCGACTTCTAATGTCTTAACTAGGTTGGTTTCTTAGTCTAGGTTGTTGGTTTCTTGTCTATTGTATTAAGGCCAATACAATGTCAAACCAACTTGGTATTTTTTTCCTTTTCTTTTTATCTCTTGTTATGAACCTCTCCATTATTCTCTGTGAAATCTGTATGCTTGAATTTAGTAAGCCTCACTGTTCCGTATTAGATCTTTCGCTAAGTAAGATCTAATACACACAGTTAAAATCTTGTTCTTTGTCAAAATGTTTTCAACACTGTATTATTTCTGTCAATGACTCATTTTCTTTTGGTGATTAACTAATATTGATGCTGTCTTGCCGAACAAGATATTAATTTCTTTTCCTTATTCTATCTTACCACCCTTATCATTTTTCTGAACCTCTGTCTTTCTGAAGTCTGTCTTGATTATTTCTACATTTTTAAATAATTATTGATTTGTCAAATTCAGGAGAACAAAATGAACTTGAAAAACATTTATAGGTTTTAAGTATTGCATTCTTTATGATGTTTGTCCCTTTCTAATTTAAATTTTCTGAACATTTTCTGAATTCCAAAATACAAATAAGTTGAAAGAGATGTATGTGCTGATATCACATTTTTTTCTCTTTCTTGATTTTCCAGCATTTTTAGGGGCGAAGTTTTATAAACGTTATTTAAGGTAAGGGAACCAGTTGTGGATCAGGAACCAATTGCGGATCAAGTAGTTTACCGTCTTAATTATCACACTTATCAACAGATGGCTCAGATATATAGAATCCCGATCCCTTCATGAGCTTCGTTTTGGTATTATAGTTTGTTTGGAGTTTCAAGTGGAGCCATCCTGTGAATTTGTTAAATAATTTGTCAGAATTTCAAAAGAAAATTAAGGTGAGTTAGCCTGAAAGTTATTTGTAGTTATTCTAGAATGGATATACTTTAGAATTAATGGATGTATGATAGTACAAGGTTTAATATAACCGGGAAAAAAATAAAACATAGTGTTTTCTGCCTCTGGTCATGTTTGTGGGAAATTCTGCAGCCTTTTGTTCTGGCGGAAATTCAGCGGTTCGTGGGGTCCCATTGTGGATCAAACGTCACAATACAAATGAAGACTGTGAAAATGCAGTACATATTTTTTTATCGAACTGAGGTAATACAATGTCAATTCTAAGAGCTTAATAAAGGAATAAATGCAAAAATGAAAATTATTTAGCTATTTCTCGTGGTGAAAACCAAGTTTATGCTTAGGCCGATCCACAACTGGTGCCTTTACCTTACATAGTGTCAATGCGAAAGAAGAAAAACAAAGTTGAATCAAATAAATTCAACAAAACATCTCATATTTGTTGTTAACAAGTGGAAGAAGGAGTTACTATGAGTTATTTGTATTTATTAACTTCGCTTTTACTGACACGGAATTTACTGTTTCTGGAAAGGCCTTACAGTAATTTTAAGAAGTAATACATAAAAAAAAAAACTAGAAGAATGGGCTCGACCTGTATTTTCATTTATTTCCTCGTTATATCTATGTTTTTCGATCATCTAATTGTCATTTAGATTAAAGCTTTCGCCGTAAACCATAGATATTTATTAAAAAACATAGATAGTATTTAGTCGCCTTCCAGTTCTTCCTTTTTAATTTTGTATTACTTTCTTACTTTTTATTTTTATAAGATGCTGCTTCATTTTCTATCATTAAATCGTCTTCGCTCCCCTCCCCTCCCGTATGCCTCCGATATTCGAAAGCAGAATAACCCTTGCTGGTGAAGCTCAACGAATACGAAACATGTATCTGAAGGTCCAAAAATTTAAAAATTTTCTATTTATGAATAAAATTAATTAATTAATTAATAATGAAATTATTAATTTTTTTTATCTTTTATAGGTTCTTCTTATTTTTATTTTTTTTCTTTACTTTGGTTGTTTTATGGACAATTAATTTTTGTGGTCAACATTAAATTAGACATTAAGAGGAGCAAGCAAAACTTTTCTTACCGACTCCAAGAAAACCTGGTTGTCACACTCCTCCCAAATGACACTTCGGATTTCGATGATATCTGCCAGAAAATAGAGAGCAGGGAACCGGTGTTTTTAGCTAAAGAAAACTAGAGATAGGTCGTGTCATTGATTAATGACCACTGTAAAATCTAACTTGCCGTGGAAGAAGTGATTGTCTTACATCTAAACGATGTATAAGATTTCGATGATATTAGGTGCCAAGATGGAGGCCAAGAAGACGATGGTTTTAAACGAAGAAAAACGGTAGACTATTACCGATAAACAAATGCGCTACTTTGAAAGAATCCAAGCTTGATAAATTTTCTATTTTTTAAAGTGAGAAGCTTTGTTTTGGGGGTGAGGGGGCCTTATCCCATGCGGGTTTTGCAAAGTTGAGACGCCAATTATATTAATTTAAAATTACAAAACTAACTTTCAATTGGAAGTTGCGTTTGAGATAACTGTCAATTAGAATAACAAAGTTAGTTTAATCCAAGCGACAATGATGAACTTCACGTTTGCGATCAACCGTTGATCAATTGTTATATGCACTAATGTGTACATATTGTAATTCTTATTATATTTATTAACTACTTAAATATATTTGACTTGAGCTGCTGACACTGCGTCATGATTTAGATTAATAGTTCCAGTAAAATTTATTAGACAATATTTTTTAGCTTTTTTTTTCTTCCAGTTAAGACCGAACACTTGGCTATTCATATAATGCAATCTATGGGCATTTAAAAGAAGTTCTGAACTTAAGTCTTTTTTATAGTTAAAATACAATAATTTCAAAATGAGAATTGAATATTTCAGTTTCATGATTTTCTTTTTCTTCGTCTATTTTTTGATGAAGATGCTTTATTTTGCAAAGAGCCTTGAAGATAGAAAATTGTCGGTTTATTAGATATAGCTTCAGAGAAAATGAATTCAAAGGTGAAACTAAGGAATCTAACCCCGAATGGAAACAAGTAGGATGTACTTCAGGAATTCACTTGTAAGTTAAAATTAAATTTATGCTTTTTTTATTATACTAATGTTTGGGAGATTAGTTATATAGAGTTTTTCAAAAAAGATTATTATCAAAATTTCACAAAAATTTAGAGAGATTAAACCAGGCAAGTATATTATAAGGTCATTTTAATTTCGACAATTATAAAAATTAATAAATGTTGGTTTACTCATAGTTCTTTAATTTATTATAATTTTAGTGTGCTCATTGTGGTGTGTTTTCCTATAAACACTCTTCCGGAACTTTTATTAAGCACCCACATACCAGTCATTTTAATTTAAAAAAAAAAAAAAAAAAAATTTATAATTTTTCAGTTTGTTTACTTTTTTAATTACAATCTGTGACACCAGTTGGTGACTAAAGGCGTTGGGATTGGTTGGGTTAAGCTAGCCTTTTGATTGATGTTTGGGTTTGGCTACGGGGTTTACACACCATCTTATTTGTGATATATCCATGATTGGTTTTGTGTTTAAAGGGTTGTTCCCGGTGTTTTTCACTTGCATTGAAAAAGGTTTGTAATTTGGCAAACCGAAACTGTATGTTTTTTAATTTTTCATTTAAATTTTTTAATTTTCATTGTGTGTTTGGCTTCATTGATCTTATATTATAAGGAAAATCCAGTTTTCCTAAACTATAGTAATAATTCAGACGTCTTCAGAAATTAAAAAAAAGGAGAGTCATCAACATCAATGGAGACTACTTAAATGCTTCTTGCTTGAGGAGGATTATGTGATCGTTCCGTGTTATTCATGATTTATTGAAATGCAATGAAATCATAATTAAAAATAAAGTTTTAAAATATGTTATACACTAAGTTAGAAGTATCAAATTTGTGAGCAGGCATATCTTTGGTAGCAAGAATATAAAAGAAAGGATCACTGTGAAATAAATATTTAGTCAATACACATTTCCAAATTCTTATTTTATGGAGCGGAGAGAAGGATATTCTTCAGGAAAGCCCTTGGATTAGTGCAGTACGGAAATATGCATATTTGGATGATGAAACCCCAAACGGAATACTGTATTAAAGAGCGAACCAAAATGATTTGTATTATACAGTTCTTGCCTTAAATTAATTGAAACTGTTCCTGAGATAACGAACGATCATATATTGACAAAACAAATTCTACGACTGAGAAAATTTAATGAGAGAAGGACGAGGAAAGTTGGAACGGATGAAAAGTAAGTTTCTTGAATTCAATCTGAAACAACAAAAAATTTGAAATAATTTTCAAAACAGCGAAATGATAAACATCTAGGAGTTTATCAATGAGCTAATAGTTGATTTATATATCCCTCTACTAAAATATAATTTTTTGTGAAAATTTCATAATAAACACTGATTTACTATTATAGATAAATAGTAGACATTGTATAAAAATAGTACAAATGTACAGACGACCCGACTTACGTACTTACGAACGGGCTCCCAAGGCTTTCCGATAATTTGTAATTAAGGATAATTTGTAATTAAATAATTACATTAATAATTTGGGAACTAGTTTCTTCGGCGCTTATAAGCAAACACGCTTGGCCTAAGTTGTTCGATGGTGCAGCATCTTTAGCGGTTGGTCTCATTATTTATATCTGTGCTTATGCACAGCATTACTTTCGTCTTAAGGGCTACACGCTCTACTCCGTCGATGTCCGTCTTTCGTTATGTTTCCGCAAGATAATTGCTTTAGTGAAGTAGTTACGTATTCAGAGTGAGTCTCGTAAGACGTTACGGAGATCTTGAAACCAACGAAGATCTCCGTCCATGGAAACGTAAGGCCAGCCAATCCGATCGTGTGTGTGAAGCAAAAGCCAATCAGAGAGCACTGACGTATTCCTAAGGATTTTCAAGATGGATAGCAAATTCGCCGGCGCCATTTTCGCCGCCGCTTCGATGGAATCGAAGGCTGTAATGAATTAAGTATCACAGTGAGGAGATTATCTTTCGAAGATTAACAATATTTGTACTGAAATAAATTTATTCTAAGCGTTAGAATGTGCAGATTTCAATTTTTTAAAGAGATATTTCATTTCAACCAACATCAAAGTCAGTGGGAAAATACCGCCAAAATGACGTGGAAGAATTTCCATTCCTCTTTAGGTCTACTTCCGTTTCCGCTTGTCGTAACTTCGACGGTAAAGTACAGATGTCAACGAAGATGGAACGAGACGCTTCGTAAACATAATATAAGACGGAGCAGTGCGTTTAGCCCTTTACGCGTGAGGATTACATTTAGGCAAGGTCATAAGGGTAAACACAGACTCACAAAATCAAATAAAAAAGTCGATTTTGTGAGTCTGTATTTACCTTATGACCATGCCTAAGTGTAATTATTAGGTAAGTGATAATATTCTTTAATATTCTTTTCTGAAATTTCTCCTATCTAAACTTTTTGTATGAGTTTGTTTTTATGTTCTGTTTGTTTGATTTTTTTAAAAGAAAGAGCACAACAGTTTCTATAACTTATTTTTACAGTATAGGAATATTATTATTATTATGTTTTCTTTCTCGGATCTTTCTTTCCGGTTTTATTGGTCCTAGTACGAGTGATCAATTACTTAGGACCAAGTACTTAGAATCAATTGTCCATTCACTATTGATCAAGGAATCTTGTCACTATCCAGCTAATATTTAGTATCGATGCCTTCTGGCATTCCTAGTAAGTGTTCTTTGATAGTTTCCAGGATCTTCAAGCTCTCATGAAGACCCTAAGGAATTATACCAGTTGATGATAGTGTTATTGGAACTATTGTCATCTTGTCCATCTTCTACATCTTTTCACTTCCTATTTCAGATCGGTATATATGATCACTTTCTCCTCAAATGGCTTCTGGAGATTATTGTAAGGATGGCTACGTCTATAAGATAGATTTTTTTTTTTTTAAATTTATCTATCAATGGGATATCTTGTCTATTGTATATTATTGTTCTGTCTGTTCTAATTGCCCGGTCCTAATACATCTTATATAATCTAGTCTCAATTACTGCTATATGGTGATATGATTTTGTAATATAGTACTTGTTCTTCAACTAACTAGGATTTGATCGCAAGCTTCTAGTGAACAATCTTGGCAACCTCATTGTGTCGCTGCAGATAGTCAGTTTGGGTTAGTATTTTACAACCATCTGTTATATGTTGCATTGTTTCTGAGACCTGAGTCACTTGAAAGTGTTGGATCTTTGATAATGTATTTTTTTGTAGTTACTGGTGGCGATCACCTGATCTTTCCGGCAATCATAACTCTTCTGTTTCGAGGAACATGGTTTCTTCAGCTAACCATGCATTTTGAAGCTTTGTTATCTAAGTAAAATTGTTCAACGTCATTGTAGTGTCTTCCATGCAATGTTTTCTGGACCCAAGTCTTCTTCTGACTGTTTCGATTTAACTTCACCTTTTGTTCTTTACTGTTCAGATTTAATGGACTGTAAATAATATCAGAACGAACTATTGCTTGTTATAGCTTCATTTTTCTGTTTAGGAAATAAGTTTTAAGATTTTGCTCGCGATCCTACCTATTGCTGATTTCGGATGGTTTTGTCTATATTTAGTGAGCGCTTTTCTAGTTTTTCTCATAATATCTTCTAGTTCTGTTTCCTTTTGCTCAATTCTCTGTGCCTTCATAATCTCCAAATACTTATGCTCCTCCCCTTGATTCATGGCTTCAATTTTTCCTCCATCTTCCAGGATGTATCTTTGATGTTCACGTTTACTTTGTCTAATCTCCTGAGTTCTACACTTATTAGATAAAAGCTTAACATATGTTAAAAATTTGCATTTAGTAGAATAAGAAATCACCAAACACACAAAATTTGTTAAAAAAGCTTATAATGAAAATGTTTTAAAAATACATTACGGAAAAACCAAGGAATCTTTGTGATTCTCAATGATTGACAAGGGAATCACAAAGATTCCGAAAGCTCTCGTTTTGGTTTTTCCGTAATGTATTTTTAAAACATTTTTATTATAAAAACTTTTTTTAACAAATTTTGGTGTCTTGATGATTTCTTATTCTACTAAAAGACAACAAAAATTTTTTATAGTTTTTAACTTAAAAAATAAGTAATGATGATAATAATGAAAAAAAAAATTGCTGTAATCATTAAAAAAACAGAGAATTCCTTTAAAATAAGCTTAAAATAACTGATTATGAAGTAAAAACTTCCTGCATAGATTTCTGTAGATTAAAAAATTCCATAGGTTACAAAACTTATTCCCATTATCAACTTAATGTCATAAAATCTGATTATCGAATGAGAATTTTAATTCTTTCTAAATACATTGAAGATTGGGCTTCTTGCAAAAATGGAAAATGTTAAATACTTTAGTTTTGACATTTCCTATTCTTTAAAACAAGTTATTTCTACCAATTTTTAAAATTCAATATCGGAATACTACAAGATTTTTGTTTTAAATATTAAAATAAGCCTAAATATTATTTTTTTCTAATTTTAGCGTATGAAATTATAATACGCTACAGAATTACAACTTAATATATTGGAAGTGGCAAAATTACTTAATATCAGTCTGTCTTTTAAGTTAAAATTAAAGAAAAGTCAACAGAAATTTTATAGTATGATTGGAAATGACTTATTGCGGACAGATTTAGTATCAATATAGAATCGTTCATATGAATACTTCACATGAAAATTTTTTATAAGAAAATGTTTTAAATTGCTTTCATTTTATTCTTACTTCAATAGATTTTTGATTGCCAGATTTAATTAATCTAGGATGGTTTAATATCTAGTAGATTGATTCCTATTTCTTTCAATAATTCTGAATTACAAATACTAATTTCAATAATTTCTGACAAAACATTCTACTGAAAGTTGAGGATCTGGTTCTCTTGTTTCATTCTCATAAAATTGTAAAATAAATAATGTTGTTTTAATTACAAAATAAATAACAATTATGAAGTTGTATAATAAATAAATACAAAAAAAAAAAAAAAAATTATACATTTATAAAATTTCTGACAAATTTTCTTAAATAAAAAATGCTGTTTTTTATTCATTAAAATTCACTTTTTTTAATATTATAATGATTTACAGTAATTAATCTTGTATAATATTTTAAAGTTGGATACATATTTATATTTCATTTAAATTATCATTCTTTCTATCTATATAATAATGAAGCTGAAGGTATCCCAAATTATGTGGATTAAATCCAAATTAAAGGCCTGTAATTTTTCGTCGTGGATAAAAATGTTAAAAATCAGGACATTTCAGCCAAACCAGTATAATAATAGTTATTATTATTAACAACACTATATAATATATTATAGTGAAGTAATAGAATCGCTCGCAATTCTGTAAGTACTCATTTTTCTTGTAAGAAACTGCATTCTTTTAAACATTTTAATAAAAGATTTTTTTTTCAGTTGTTGGATATAATTTTTTTTTTAGTGTGTTTTCAAAAAATGTTTGTTCATGAATCGTCTCTGTAATTTTTGAATCCGTGAATAAATTTTTACGAAATTTCATGTATCGGTAGATCTTTTAAATTATTAAGCTTCTGTCAGAAATATTAGTGGGAGCTTACCTGCTATGTGATCGATTACTGATACCGAATTCTTGTAGAATTTTTCGTCAATTTACTATTGCGGACACATACGAATTCCGTATATACGTGTTTACATCAATTTTAAGTTTAATTTGTAGCAAAACGCTCCATCTTATTGCTCACTTGTCTATAATAACTGAAGAAAAATTTGCGCTTAAACATAAAATTCTAAATAGATTCAAGTTTTAATTTTACAAAAACGCTCCTTATTTCGTGAACGCCGACCACTAATCTTTGCCAGCATTACTGAATCGCACACCTAAATTATACGATCCACATGCTTTTCCTGTCCTCAAACGTTTACCGTTTAATTTTCGCTCCCTCTGTGGGATTATATTCTAAATTTAAAATAGCGCTAGTTTTAATGGCCTCATCTCTATTTTCAGTTTCGGAGCGTCATTTCAATTTGCAACAAAAATTTTTCTTTTTTCAAAGATATGATTTATTACATGCGGCAACAATATTCTTTATTTGATTCTTTCACCGTATTTGATGTGTATGTTTTACCTCACCTCAATCTAAAATTTTTTACACCAGTACTTCATTTGAAAATACAGTAGAAGTTCGATTATCCGAACTATTTCCCTCACCTAATCAAACATTACAGTAATATACATTTGGCATATCGAATAGCTTTTAGTACTCCGTTTATTCTTACCGCTTAATACGCAATTTCCAGTTATTTTTTCGAAGATACGTAAATAGTCTTAAGTAGCGAGCGCACCCAAACGTCGACGCGTCCCGTCACGGCTCCGTACCGACTACGATAACGTCAAAACAAGGCACACAGGTCAATCTGGCAATCCGTTTCTCCGATCCGTTTACCGGAAGTTATTATCGCGTTTCCCTTTTACAAAATAGCGCCAATTTCACAACTGATGTAAATGATTTCAGTGTTTTCTTTTCATCATTGGTTATTCTACATTTAAAGAAACATTCAACAGGACACAGTGGAAGAGATTTCGAATATAAAGAAAAGAAGAGTTAATTCCTAATTTCGCCTAGAGTAAATAGCATACCTACTTTTCTTTAAGTTTTATAAATTAGAAAAAGATATTTTTATAATAAATTAATAAAAAAATATTTTTTCCTTTACTACATATATAAAACCATATTATATTATACCATATTATATTATTTAAAAATTAAAACTGGTCCAATAAGAGGTTAATTTTATTAATATTGATAACTTTTAGTGAGTATTTTTTCTGTATGAATTAAATAACTACAGAGACCTTTATGAGATACTCTACTTAAACTATCTTTTTATATTGGGTTAAATATTAATTTTAATGCCTTTTAATCGCTTTACCAATCGTAGGTTTGAAGCATTTATTTTATTATTAAATTGAGTAGAAGCAATTTTTTTTATTAATTACTTATTATTATTATTTTAAATGTGCATATACACAAATTTAGTTCAAGTTTACGCTACTTTTTATCTACTTGAAAAGTGTGTTTTTGGATGAATAATTAAGAATATACTACATTTATTTACACATAAAATCCAGTGAATAAAACAATTACATCTAAAATTATTAGACAATCAGCATTGTATAAAATATATTTTAGAGCTATTCTTCCAAATCATCTGTTTCTCTCTTTATTCTGTCAAAAAAAAAAAAAAAAAAATTAAAAATATATGTACACCTCTGTTAACAAGACATCTTGCTAAGTAATATCTAAAGAAAATAAAAGAGTAATTGTTTAGATATAAAATTTATTTTGACACTAGTGTATGATCTGTTTTGAAATTATTAGTTTATATATTGACTCCGAACTAGTTTTTATTTGATAGTAAAATATTTAATATATTCTGACATCAGGTTCTTTTTCTTCTATAATGTTTTCAATAAATCGTTTTAGTGATTCAGGATTATCTTTAGTCTTATAATTGCACTTTCGGTTTCATGTACAGTTTGATTAATAAATGTAATAAACATTAATAAAGGATAATTAAATTCTAATAAATAAATCTTGAGGCTTAGATATAAAAAAATATAATTATATTTGTCACTTTTATGAGGTGTTTTATTTTTATTCTGTTTTTTTTTTTTTTTTTTAATGAACAAATTAAAAGCTATTGTGTACGTATTGTTTTAATGATATGTACATAAACTGCTTTTACAGTATTATACAAAGTGTTTTAATTTATATTTTAATAGCATATATAGGGAAAAGTTATTAGGATTTCTTAAGGAGTTGTTTTTGATTTTTAGCTGAAAATCTTATTTATTTATTTATTTTATTTAACCATTTAGATTAAATATGATTATTTTAATCTTATTAACATTATAAAGAAAAAAAGGTACAGCAAACCTCAGTTTTAATATGTAGCTGTAATTTTAAATAATTTTAAACGTAACACACGCGAGTTACCATTTGAAATAGTTCTAAGTAAAGAATTTATTTTTATTATTCATACGGCGCTTCTCTTGAAAAATGAGAAAATATCGCTGAATCCTAAATCTGAGATAAATTTAAAACTTGGAGGGATATCAGATCTGATTATAAATCATTCTACAATATGAATTTATTTCTTTTGAGCATATTTGACCACATTATGCTCGGATACTTTCGACAAAAATTACTGGCAATGTCACAAAAGAAGCGTCATTGGCGCTGAACATTTTATTCAAAGAAATAATGAAGAATTTTTTTCAACTTTCCTTCGATTGTATTTGTTTCAATTCATGAACTGAATGGATAGAAATAAGTCTCTTGAAGTTAGAAAGTAAGTGAATATGTTTCTCTGACATTTAAAATCCGATACGACGAGAAAAATGGCGACTCTTCGATTTGATTTTCGCTGGGGAGAAGGTGGTTTCTTCTGATTGGCTGCACGTAGACTGCTGGAATGTGATTGGTTGGACGGAACGGCGACTTTGCTCAAGTCCGACTTCACCGTCTTGGAAAATTCTACTCAACGTTTGATGACGTATCTGCTCATGTTGACGTCAAAGTCTCCGTTCCGACCTGAAAAAGTGCGTTTGAGCCTTTACTTTACTACGTGGCTGGATCTAGGGGATAGGAGATGGGTCACGCGCCCCGGGCGACATGTTGGCCGGGGGGGGGGGTGAGCGGAAAATGAGCCTCACACAATAATAGCTTTGTTCAAACTACCGTACATCAATATATCATCGTAATGTGTATTTATAAGATTGATGATATTTTAATATTTAAATTCGTTTTTGTTCGGGTTTGTATTGGCTATTCAACACAGCTCTGAATAACAGACAGGCAGCTGGTATTCTTTTTCCGAGAAATGATAGGGAGATGCAGGGCAACAGAAACCCAGAAATTTTGAACTTTTAGACCTAATAAAGTTTATTCTCTAAAAATTATGTTACTAGGTAGAGTTTGATGTAAATAGAAGTGTTTATAGACAAAATGACTGCATTAATTTACTTATTAAACGTATGTGGTTTATTATAGGAATGTGAAATGAAGAGGATATGGTACGACTTAAGATTTCGAAGCCAAATTTTTCGTTGTGAACCCTTTTCTTACCCCTAAAACACGTTTTGGCGGCAACGCCCACCACAGTATTACATAAGATCCAGCCCTGCATTACTGTTTGTAAATAGGATTAAACATTCTTAATTATAGATGTTTACAAACTGGATATTCTTACATATGATATAAGTATTTGAACAACACTGTGATTCGGTACAAATTAGTTGTACTACGTTGACCGTTCACTTTGTTTCGTATGGTATAAACTACTATATGATTAGTGAAAACGAAATAAGATATCAAAAATTTCAGTTTACGAGATTAAAAATAAAATGTGGGCTATTTTAATTCATCCACACTAAAAATAATATCCCCATAAAAATTGGAAAATGAAAAAGCAGATTTGTGATTACAGCGCCATCGACCGGGCGAAATGTGAATCAATTGTAAAGCTGACATTTTTATTTTTTATGAATTTCGTCTTTAAAGAGAAGGGTAATATAAAATATAAAAATAAATAAAAAATAATTATAATAATAATACGGATCTCGCCAATTCTTTGGATTTATAGACTATATGATTAAATATTCGAACAAAAGTTTGGCTATTTTAAATAAAAAAAAAACAAACAATCAATATGTCTGTTACTTTTTAATTTTTTTTAATTTTAATGAAACAAGCAATACAACTTCTAAATAAAACTTCAATCAGAATCTCCCTCGTTTTCATGTCTGAGGACCAAACTAGCATTTTTCGTAGCACAGGCACGCTGGATTCTTTCTGGAGTTGCTGGAGCACCTGGAATAAGAATTTAAAAAAAAAATAAATAATAAGTAATGCTTTTAATTATAAATATGCTATCTATTTCAAGTTCAAATTCTTCGAGATCATCAGAATTTTATCTCTTTTTTTGTTATCTTTAGTGTAAATAGTTAAGTAATGTTTTACATTATAATGTGTGTCTATTAGAAGTTTTTTATTTAGTCTATAATATAAATATAATTCATATTTTTTTTATTTTACGTTATTTTACATAATTCTTTTCTATTTTACAGTTTTCTCCAAAATCTTTCTCATCTTCTGTTTTTATTTATATAAATATTTCTTTATATTTTTTTTCTTTTTCTTAAATGTTTTCTGATCATTTTTTTATTTATTATTAAGTTATTTAAAGCTCAGGTTTTGGCTGTCCTCTGATGTGGGTTTTGAAATATTGTTTTTTTTTTTTTTTTTTTTTTTTTTTACTTTATTCTGTAAATATTTAGTATTGTAATCCGAGTGTATCGTAGTTGTACTGATATGGTAGTAATTTTTAGCGACCCATTTGGGAGCTATTGTGATAGCGACCAAAATCGATAGTTATTGCGTTTGTCCTGTCTGTGTCTGTCCACCCCTAACAACTCCCGTACGGAAGGTCGGATCGACAAACGGATTTAAACCATTGTATTCAGAGGCCCAAATACTATAGGAATTGGATATTTTCAAGAGCCAAAGACCCCCTCCCCCCCACCATTCTATGTTCGAGATATTTGGCATTGTTTTCGTTGATTTCCACTATTAGCTTAAATGTCGGAAATGCAACCATCTCATTTCAGTTGTCAGCTATAGCGTGATAGGTAAAGATCTCGGACTCATATACTGAACGTTGCCGGTTCGAATCCATACATCTATTGTATTTTTTTTTTCTCGTAACCTTTTTTTTCTCAATGTCAGCGTGTTTTTTTTTTGGTATTTGTTTTTTTATTTTCCTAACTTTTTTTTTTATTTTTCCTTTCGTTAATAAACTTTCTTTTTTATTATTATTATTTTTAATTTTGTATATTAGTAGAGGTCGTCCTTAATTTTATGCTTTAGCATAAAATTATATTATATTACTGTCATTATTTTATCCACATGTTCTTACGATATGGTTTAGTAAATATTAAAAATCATAGTAAATAGCAATATACATTTGCTTATAAAAGAAGATTTAATAATATCTAAATACTTTTAAGTTTGAACAGATTTCTGTTTTTTAAATCAAAATTAGAAACTTACTTAAAGGAATCCAATCTTGTTGCCCCATTTCTTCTCTAGCTGCATCAATCGCATTTTTAACAGCAAACAGAACAACAGAACTCATACATAAAGGAGGTTCTCCAGTGGCTGAAAGCAAATAGAAAGACTTTACATAAACTAGTTTTAATCATACTAATGGAAGTTGAAGCAAGAAGACAAGACAGCAAATACTATACTATTGTCTAAGATAGCAAATAGTACAAGACAGCAAATACTGTACTATTGTATAAGATAGCAAATAGTTCAAGATAGCAAATACTACAAGACAGTAAATAGTACAACATAACAAATAGTACAACACAGCAAATAGTACAAGACAGCAAACAGTACGAGACAGCAAACAGTACGAGACAGCAAACAG
>JAFIDM010001028.1:64236280-64269628 GCA_023159025.1 Thereuonema tuberculata
TTTGTTTTATCTCTTCACTTGAGAATGTGTAATCAATGTATTTTACACGAAACTATAGTCGTCAATTAAAATATTTCTTTCAAAGTACGCAGGTGTGTCGGCTAATTATTGGATACTAGAATATGTTCAACACACGTAAATTTGCAATTTTGATTTTTTCAATTTCTCATGTCGTGACATTTTTAACAAATCAAATCTTATAGTTCTGATAATTTCATGTGTATTCTTTCAGCTTTGGATTTTATATTAGAAGGCTGAAAAACAAAAAGAAAAAAAAGACCTTAACGAATTTTGTTGATGGCGTCCTGAAATTCTAATGAGGAATAGCATTTCAAAAATTAGATACAAAGCAGTATTATTTTGAATTACAATATTTGAGATTCTGACATCAGATTAGAAACTAAAACACATTCACTTACTATGGGAAAACTACTTGTATTATTACTTTATTAATACAAGTGCTTGATGAGAACAGATTACAGGCAATGAAGTGATATAACACCATGAAATCAATGATAAAGTATCGAAAGTAAACTGAATGGAACTAAATACCTATTCAAAAGATGAGCGGCCAAAGAACAAGCTGTTCCTGTTTGCAAATTTCGAGAAACTTTAGCTCCAAAACCGCCACCTAATCTTCTGACCTGCATGTTAATGCTGAAATGTAATAAAAAGGTAAATAAAAACTTTGAAATACAATTCACACTTTCAAGAAATGCGAAATTAAAAATTGATCATAATAGAATTGCTGTAACCTATTGCATTTGATATCCAAAACTTGAGCAATGGATATTTGGGATCCATCCATCCACTGGGTAGAAGTATAAACATCCAAACCATCTTCATTTGGAATGGTAAGACAGACCTAAATAAAAATATAAGGTAACTCATTTTATAATTGGATTCATCAAAAGCTAATGATGCTACTTTGAAATTGACGACAATTGACACTTTTTTTTTTTCATACAATAGTTTGTGAAACCGGAGATTACGGTACCAGGCTGTTTTGGACTATGGTCGAGTTTTGACAAGATGGCCGCCTTGGCACTACTATTTAAGACAGAATTAATTTTTTCAATTAACTAGTGAAAAGTAGAATGAGGTTTGTAGGTAAGCTAATTTAAAAATGGTTTTGCACGATCTTTTACTAGAAAAACTAACCATCATCTGGCTGGCTGCGATCTTGAGATAACAGCATGTACTATCATGCATCTCTGCGCAGATGTATTCTTACGAAGACTGTGATTGGCAGTACCGTATTCTCCGGTTTAGCCAACAGCTTTAATTTGTTCTAAATTGAGTTGATATGAGATAAATTAAATATAAATTTGAGTTCATTTTTAACACTTTTTGACCCAATTTAAAAAATAAAAGATTTCAAGATTTTACAAAAGGTAATTTATTGTAAAACCAGACATAAAAATTTACACCTTTCTTCATTGACAAAGAAAAGGTAATTATCTTACATTATCATGATTCGGATATCTATTATTGGATTAACTAACATTAACTATTTCTGATAATATTGTTAAAGAAAAAGAGATTTAACGTGCCTGATAATTCAATGAAAAGAGCAAAAACGAAGGCACAACGCAAATAACAAGAGAGGAAAGGATTCGCTGCTGATAATGAACTGCTGTAATAAAATTCCTTCGGATTTTTTGTCTTTTCTGAACAGTTGCAAAATAAAATTGGAGAAACACATGAAGATGAAAAGACGAAGTGAAGAATAAATTTTACTTTTAGTTTCTCGTAATCAAAGAACTTTCAAACATTTTCCTCATTAAACCGAATTTTAGATTGCTTTCTCTGTCTTATTTGGAAGTTCTATTTCAACTGCAATAGCTTCGTAACAATTGATGTGTTGATAGGCCTAATATTTTATTCTTCGTTCAACAATAGTTCTAGCTTTTTCTTGGATTGCCCAATTGTTTTCGATTTGCGAGAATGTTCTTCACGAACCGTAAAGAAGTATGAAAAACTTTGTTGAAATTCCTCCTGATTTTTTCTGGAATGATTCTTAACCTTACAATTTAAGAAACATCACTGACGTTATTCTTTCAATCGTAAAATGGATATAGTTCAAGAAGAGAAACTCCTGTGCTAACTTGAAATATTCAGTGCTTGCATTATTTACTTCTTGGTACTTTCTCAAACTGTTCTTATCACGTTTATTCACTCAAACTGAAAACTGCATGAATATTTGTAAATCAAGGGAGGGGTGTACTTATAAAATACCGGGTACTTTACTGTCCTTACCATACATTAATATGAAGTAACGATATAACAATTATATTCATTTGTTATACAATTGTGATTTTATATGTATCAGTAATTTTTTATCACAAATGATTACCTGAGTTTCCATTGCAAAGTGATACTGAGTTCCAACCGCAACTTCACCTTTTATTTGATAGGGAGAATCTTTGAGAATTGCTGTAAGAAATAAAAATATATTAAGAAATAAAATAATTATTAAAATTCTATCTTTTACTATGCAACTAGAGTAAACATAAAACTTACAATGCGTGAAAACTGTGTTGAAAATGAAGCCAAACATCTATATCTGTAAACTTCCTCTAATCCGGCATCCTACGGTCCGGCATGCTGGATAATCCGGCACGATTTTCGAAAAAAAATAATAATTTTTATCGATTACAAAATCCCAATCATGCCTTGTTCAAGTTTGTTTGCGATCGAAAGGCGCGAAGGAAAACATTGTGCCGGACAAAGCGTATCAGCATGCGTAGAAGGGAGGCCAGTCGTCGAATATAACAAGGCGCTAATCTTCGGCCGACTGCGGGTGTCATCGTAGGCCTATATGTTCGGGAGCCACCTGTTCCCTGGACGTCACTGTGGCTTTGTTTACGTTTCACCTTCAGTTTCCGCCATTTTAATTAGTGTGACGCTCAGGTTGCTGTATCTACGTCGAATATTGTAGTGTTTTAGTGTTTGTAGAGCTTGATTTTGTGCTGAGTGATTTTATAATGACTGACAAGTGACATGGGTTCTAAAGTTAATGTCGTGTCTTCTAAAAGAAAACATCTGACTCTCCTCAAAGACGTGGACTCAGATGAAGATGATATAGGAGAGTCAAACAACATCACTTGGAATCAAGTAGCTGATGCCTTGAATACATTTATCAAGGTTTCTGAATGCAGCAGTTCGTTCAATGATGCTGAAATTATGATACTCCACATCATACGAAATGACTTTATAAAAAAACGAAGAGAGAAGACTGAAAAACAAATCAATATTCGAGATTCGTTTAAGATGGCTTCTACCAAGAAGAACAATCCCATGGGCTTAGATAAACCGTCTTGCTCAACTTCGAATGAAATTTTTTGTAAGCCTACAGTGCACTTTTTTTTCCATAGTCAGTTATTTTACATTATTACGTAATTTTTTATTCTACTTAAGCTGTTTAAATACATAAAAAACATGTTTTACTATCTTTTTTTGTTTAATTCACGTTTTTCCTGATATAATCCTGTAATCCGGAATATTTCATAATCCGGCATGCCTCAAGTCCCGAACGTGCAGGATTAGAGGAAGTTTACTGTAATACAAGCCAGACCAATTCTGATCCACGCTGGCATTTTCTATAACTACGAGATCACAGGCCAATGATGTTTTCTTTTGATTCTATATTATCAATAAACTCCAACTTTTCATTCATAACAATGGAAGGATTCAGAAATGAATAACGAGATTACGACGAGAAACTGCGAGATGTCAATTCACCAAACACATCAAGGAATATTGATTAATAACAGTAGGTTTTCACATTGATGAATTCGTTAAAAATGTTATTTTGGTTAAAATACAGCCTACTGGAAGAAGGCTTTTATCAATCACAACGAAATAAAAAGAAAATAGTACATAAAGATATTTAAATGCAAATTACCTTCTGGGTTTCCTTCGCGAATGGCCAGTTCCTCCATTTCAATGTATTTTCCTTTCTTTATCGCTTCTTGAATTGTTAAAATTGGAGGTTGCAGATCGGTGTATTCAATTTTCACCTTTTTAGCTGCTGTGTCGGCAATTCGTTGAGTTGCTAAAAGATAAAAGAATATTTAAAATCTTCAAAATTTACAATATGTAATAAATTTAAAAATCGAAGGGTACTTAACGTGATCGGGACCTATTTTTGAAAATCGATTTCTGGTGTCTCTTAAATCATGAACCCCTTTAAATGTGTAATAAAAATCCTTTTAATGAATAATAGGTTAGGTTAATTGAGGTGCGATCCTTTCCAGGATATTTCGTTTGGAATGCGACGGAAAAAAAAAATATATTTTTCCATTTCGAAACGACCAGAGGTATCATAAATAACGACAACTACAAGTTATGCTTTTTCAAAAAAAAAAAAAATAAAAAAAAATAAAACCTAAAAATAAATGAAAACAAAACATCATACATCGATAATAAATAATAGGTCCCGAAGTACATAAGTACCAATTGAAGACATTTTGCAAGAATTGGACTGCAAGGCCAAATAGAATTCTGTGATATAATATACTTAAAAATAATAATTTTTATTATAAAACGATACTATTGTTTGTCTAGGGATAAAAACATGTAAAACGTAGTAGTTGCTGGAAAAAACTTTCTCGGTAATAAATTTTACAAATGGAAGATGAAAATTTCTTTTTCACTGTAAAAACAATCGTTTTCTTCAATCTCGATTTTCTGATTGTATTTGTTTTCTTTACACTTCAAAGTTTACATATCTTATTATTTTTTTACTTAAGATTACTTATACTCTGGAAATCAATTACTGGCATTAACATATTAAACTTTGTGCACTATCTGAATTTAGTTTTTAAATACACAGAATATATTTGGAACTACCTTACAATAAATTTTTTGTTAACTTACTTTCTCATTAACAACGTTATGGTCTTATCTTGACTTTAAGACAATAAGAACTGATTAGTAGAAATGAACAAGACAATCAAATAAAACTCACCATTTGTAGAAGCTAGTGATGAGAAAAGTTTCCTTTATTTTGAGCCCGAAATCAACTACACAAGCATGTATTGATAGCGTACCATATTGTTCAAGGGGCAAACCAGACACAGTAATGTGCAGCTGTATCTCTGACTATCGTGGTTCTCTTCATAATATTTCTGGTATGCAGTCAAACAAGCAATGCAAACAGATACTGTGAGACTTTGATAAAGTTATATAAGTATTCAGAAACAGGCAAGAAATTCACTTCGAAGGACAATGTACAGTGACTTTCCAATCATAATTCCAATCAGTGCAAAGATTGTTCTATGAAACCAGAATCCATCTCTGGTTCAACAGTAGAATTTACTATGTTAAATTTAGTGTACAGTTTCATTTGTATTCAATGTTTCGATATTAGGGCTTCATTTCGCCATGTAATAATATGATAGCAGCAAGTATCTTACAGGTAGTAGCCTACAGCTGTTTTCAGAAGCAGATACGAGTATAATAAATAATTCTGTATAACAGTGCTCTACAGACTACAATGTATCTAATATATGAATTGATCAAACTGAAAAGCATTAAAATTACTACTAGCTAAAACATATGCATGAACAATAGCTATCGTAAGTAAAAACTTAAACTTACTTGCTACTATAAGACCAACTGGTTGTCCTGCATACATCACTTTTCCACTGCAGAACAGCTCTTCTGGAGATCTGTAGACTCCCTTCCTGCTTAATGGCACAATGTTATTTTGACCAGGAATATCTTTTGCTCCAATATATTTTATGACACCAGGTATGCTCTAAATTAAAAAAGAAAAAAGTAATCTGAAAGGCAATTCATTTATTGACAATAAATATAAGCTTTGAAATAAATTTTACTTAAAGAATTTTTTTTTAATACTTCAAACATATTTCAGCTGATTTTTTCTTCTTTACCTGAAGAATAATAAAGTAATCCCTGAATCAATCACAAGAATAGCACAGATCAAAGCTTGATCATGAAGTGCAATATCAAATTACTTCACAAATAAATAACAAAATAATAGTAAAAAAAATCTAAAAACGACTTGAAATAGACACGTAATATTTTTTAAACTTGTATACAGCTGAATTGTGAATAATAGACTACATTTCTGCCAAAAGATGTACTAATAGTGTACTAAAAGATATATACTAAACGATGTGTATTAAATAGACTGTTTTAAACTAACTTGTTTTAATGAACACAATGCTACATCTGCAATTTATCTTGCACTTAAAAATCTTTTTGATTAAACTATTATAACTCCTATCTATTATAATCAAAATGCTTCTCCAATAATTGCACTTATCCTACTCTTTGCAAAACTATTAAAAATAAAAAGAATTATTTAGACTTGTGTTGCTACGATACAAATAATTTATAATTCCAGATTCATGAATGTAGGCAGCATCTAATCCATTCTAATTATATATATTTTTGAGATATTTCTAATTTCCAACAAGTTTTGACGTATGCTGTTTTGTCTCATTGATCAGATCTTCGCTGAGGCATTCTGCTGAAAGAAAACGTCTCTAATTTATATTTAACGAAAAGAATTCACGTTATTGGCAATGAGAATAAAAAAAGGAGTTCTCCAGCACTACGAACTTTTGCTGAACACATTATTTCGACTTTTTCTGTAAGCATCCCTTCTTCAATGTATAGTAATTTAAATTTAGTTTCTGTAAAAGTATAAAATTATTTACCAGCAATAACTTACCAAAGCTTCAGAGGGATCAGTGTGTTTTATCATTGCATTGGATTCAGTTGTAATAACAAATGCTGCATACAAAGTATCTGGTGGTCGAAGTATATCTGCTATGTACTCTGCTTCCCCTGAACACTTCAAAGTAAAGAAAAAGACTATTAACTTCAGCATCAGAAATTTGTTAATACATTTTGGTAGATTTAAAACCAAATTTTCTTTTCAAGTTTTTACTGTTTTGTGAAATTGTTTGATAAAAGTTCTGTTACAATAATAATTTGATTAAGACCTGATTTTTAGCTTCTAGCTTTGGGATTGGCTGGTTTAATGGCCAATCAGCTTCGAATGTCTCATAATTCTGCGTTCCTGAGGACACAGGCCGATAAATTTCATCTGCTCCAGTTCGATACCTGGGATTCACTTTGTCCGGGGTGACACTTAACACGAACTGAAGAAGAAAAAAAAACATGAAAATTTACTAAATAGAATTAAAATGTAAATTATAATGTAATTGTTTCATCTGCCCATATTGTTATCATAAACTTTTAACAATAACATCAAATAGAAAAATCAAATAGAAAATCATTTCAACTACAGAATAGTTATTTAAAGTTATTTGTATTGGAAACTGTATAAGTTACTGGTGAAGTCCGGACTAAGAAGATTTGCTTTTCTTAGCCGATATTATAAGCAGGATCCCTCTTTCTTGTTAACAATATTTGATTCTTTGACATTTATTGGTTTTCATAACTCATGTAAGATATTTTTTTTTTTTTGTAAATCTTATTCAAACTATGACATGTCTTTGTATTTTCTCATTCTAAAAATGCCTGAGGAAAAACCAGTTCAAAGTTTGAGTCTCGATGATGATAATTAAGATTTTAGTTTTTATTACGCAAATTGAGAAACTTTTTACTAATAATATCTGAAAATACATAATACATATCTGAAAAGCATAATACAATACATGTGATATGAAAAGAACTGCATGCCCAAAAGAAAAAAGTTAGATGCCACAAGCGGATTTTGAATCTTGAACAAACTATAAAATTTTCATAAAACTCTTTGGTCTCACCCATTGATGTTTAGTAATATTTAAAGGAGCTTTTTTTTTTATTCTTCTTATGCGCTGAAAAAAACCTCATTGCGGCAGACAGAATTTCAGCACATGAATTTTCTCACCTAAAGGTTTGATGAGGCTTTTTTTATTGTTTCTTTAAGCTTTCAAGGCTCCACATTGTTTCTATTCGCCTGTGTATCGAGACCTCGTTGTTTACTGGTGACTACTCCTAGCTGATGATCGCCAAAGAGCGTGAAACAGCTGTTCTAGGATGTCACTTAGTAAACACTTGATCTCACCCATTGATGTTCAGTAATACTTTTATCGCTTAAAATAAATTATTTCTTACTTATTTAATCGAGAACATTAATAATTGATTTATATAAGTATTCGAAAACTTTACCTTATAAAACAAAGCCACAGCCAATTTCTTCCGATATTCTGGACTCGCTAAAGAAGGGCCACTGACTGGAAGAATTTCTTGATTCAACAAACCCAAGGCCTCTTAGCATAAAAAAATGTAAGAAAATAACTGATTTATAATAACACTGCTACAATATATACACTAGTAGTATTACAGGACCGAAGTTGGTCTGAATTGACTTTTTTTCTAACAATTTCACTTACGTTTCAAGGTACGAGATTGTCCAAGCTGTTTTCCCAATAAAAACTCTTCTGTTTTCTTAGCATGAACCTGTGAAATGCAAAATAGCTTAAAGCTTCTAAAGATTTCTGATGATAATTTAATCTTAATGAAACAACTAAATTCTTTTTGTAGCAGAATAATAATGACAATACTCACAAAATTAGGACTTATTCCACCAAAAACAAGTGAGGGTTGCGAAAGAACTCTGTAATTGTCAGAAGCATCCAATTCTGCCATAAAGCAAGCATTAACATAAGCATGCGAATTCTGAAAGATAAAACAAAAAAATAATAATTTAACTTTGAGTCTTATTATTATTCGACAGATAAAATATCTTCTGTATCGTCTCGTAATAAACTAATTCTCACCTGTGACCTAGGCATGATTTTGTAGGATCTAACGTAATGATTTTTAGTCAGACGTGGGAGAACCATGTTAAGAATGATTTTGCCTCGCATTGGAACTGATAGGAATTGTAATGGTGTGAGTTCTTCTTTTGTTCCATCAAAATGACCTGAGAAAACCAAAAGTATACGCTTTTATGCGAAGGTACACCTACAAAGTTAATGTTAAAATGAAGAAAATAATAAAGTAGTTCAAAGAAGCTGGGACAAGTAATGAATTTTTAAGGTACAAAAGTCATTCAAATACAACCCGTATGATTTTATTTTAACAAATAAATCTGGAACAAAATATCTCTAAACAACAAAGGTTGAGACGAAATGTTTACTTTTAAACATTTAAACTATTAAAGATAATAAACTATTAAACATTAAACTATTTAAAGATAATATCTCAGAACAACTGTTTCCCGCTTTATTGGCGATCATCGGCTGGGAGCAGTAAACAACGAGATCTCTATGTGAGCTCGTTGATTTAACAAAAATAGTAAATAAACATATTATTTATTATTTTATTTTTAATATTTAGAGGTTCCATATTTTTTTACACTATTAATTCTAATGACTTCCATATTGAAACCTCGTTGTTTACTGGTGACTATTCCCAGCTGATGATCGCCAATAAAACGTGAAACGGCCGTTCTGGGATGTCACCTTGGTCTCAATCATTGTTATTTATACAATTTTAGACATATTGTGTGTTTCTTTTTATGATTAAGAAAATACACTTGAGGCTGGCGGATGCCAGCACATGAATTTTCCTGTTTTATTTTTATTGCCGATATGTTTTTATTGTCTTATTTTTAATTTTTCAAAATACATATTCTTTTTTCAGCATAAAATATGTCTGTCACTCTTAACTGCAGTATGTTAGCAGATGATTCACCGATATTCTCAATAGCAGTGAAATTTTGAGATAACAAGCAGGACACTTGAATTTAAACTATTAAAAACAAACAAACGTTTGGACACAGAATATTTCCAATCTTAATCATCTAAGATTCTATGTGTGGATGTTTTTTAATAATTTAAATTAAAGTGCGTTTCCCATTTTCTTCAAGAACTGTAAATCTAAATTGAACTTCATAGCAACAATTAAAACAATTACTTAACAATAGCCGTGCAGGCATGGTCTGCGGATTTAGGCATCGGTCTGCCGTGAGGCCAGTGTGCCGGTACCCGGGTTCAAATCCGGTCGAGAGCACATTTTCCTTACCATGGTAATAATTTTATATTGTATCCAGTTCAGCTTAAGTAAAAGCAAAGAGGGCTATGTATTGAACTTGGAGAATGGAATACGGTAGTCGTAACGACAGGCACAATGTTTCGCCTCTTAATTAATTTCGGGACCAACGGATGGATGGCAATAGAACGCCTAACCTAACCGAGGTTAGTCAAGAAAAGGCATTTTCGAACTGCACATGGGATGCGATTGTCGCTTGCAACCAAAATTGGCTCGATATGTGCGTTTTGTCACACAGTGTTCGCAGGTCTTAGAGTCAGCTAATGCAAAATCTGTTGCTACAGGACATTTCGAAATATTACAGTTTTAACTTCTGTACTTATTTCAGAGTCATTTTGCCTTAAGAAAAATGCATGTTCAAAATTTAAATCAAGAATAAACTTTCCATTGTATTTTGCACCTTTGGCTGGAAACATCTATTCATTAATGTGTGTCTGAAATTAATGGGCATTTAATACATATTTTTGGAGGTACCATACTCCTTTAGACTAAGATTCTATTTACCTCCATTTTTCTTTCTTTTCGGAAAACTACACTAATCTAACTGGAATTATTTGAAGATATTTACATACCTAGAACTAATTGAGCCCGAACAGCTTCAAGCAAAATAAATATATCTGAAGGAAATTCTGGATGTTCCTTCTTCATCATCAAATTCCCAGCCCAGCAGCCGATCTGTTAGAAGTAAAACCAATATTTTATAATATTATAAAAAAAAAAAAAAAAAAAATGATTAACAAAATCGCATTTAAAATTTTAGGTACAATTTTCATTTACTGTAATAGATAAAATATGAAAACTTTAAAATATTTTAATGAAGCTACAGTGATTATCTGTGAGCTATTTTTATCGAATCTGTTTAACATTTTTTAAATTCATTTATCATAAAAAAGTATGTCAATGTAACTTAAATTTTAAATTCTAGCATATAAATTTACATGTTAAAACTGCTTATACAAATTTTACTTACACAAAAACAGATTCTATGTTAACTTCCTGAATGAACCAATGGTTGCCTTATCATAAAATGTACAAAGATCAAACGTACAATATAGAATTATTTACCATAAATTGGAATTTCTTATAGTTTTACTCATTAACTTTAATACTTCATATATGCACGTACTAGCCATAAAATTCCAAAACTTTCGTAATTTGGCCAGTGTGTATTGAACGTACGTAGACCTACATGTTCAACAGAATACAGAAGTTATCTACAATAACACAGAAGTTAAGGTCCACCTTACATTGAATCTAACATCTTTGTTATCAAACTGAATTAAAGACAATAATACGATTTCAATTACAAGAATTCAATGTACCATTCAATTACAGCAGGACGACACTTTCCAATTATGTATTTCGTGCTCTCTACTATGTAAATGTTCCTTGATTTTTGACAATAGTTATTCAAAATAACATCAGATCGTAAGATTTAATTCAGAAATGGTAAGAAACTTCAACAATGGCACAACACGTACGCATAACCAAAGATAACAGATTTCTTTACAAAATTTGGTTTCGTAATTTCAAAATACTTACCATAACTACTTTTCCAAATTATATACTATTAATAAGTTTTTACGATTACTTTACAAATAGGCAACTAACATCTAAGCAAACTTTACAGCTGACACTAATGAACTACAGAATACTATTTTTTTTTACTTTAACTGTCACTATTCATATTAAAATTATCAAAATATGAGTAAAAAAGAAGTTACAAGTCTTTAAGTTAGATAATAAAATAGAAAATACTTACATTTCTAACAGAGACATTGGCTATTTTTTTAATATGAGTATATAGAGCTCTGCAGTAACTGTATTCCTCCCCTTGACTTTCTTGCTGAGCTAACAACTGCATTAGATTGGTCAGACTGATAGTACTGCCAATGGTGCAAGGATCTCCAAGCTGAAATAATTATACATAAAAGCTAGAATTAGAAAATGAGATGATAAATCATAGTTCGGTTTTCATATAATCTAAAAAACTATAAAAAAATACTTTGTAAAAATCTGTTTATATAAAAGAAAAATTGATTTTTTTTTCTGATTCCATCTTCTCCGAAACCATAAGACACAGAAATATAAAATAAGGTGGCAAATGTTAGAGTATTGAGGATGCTCACATTTTCATTTTTATCTGCATGGGTCAACCGGAAGTCATGTGACTTACGATCAACCATTAGGTCTCTGAGTCGCGCTTGCGGGTTGTGAGAATATTATCCCAGAATCAAAGATCACGCGATGATAGATTTGCTACTTGTATATAATTAAAAGTATTTAGAAATTTATGTTGCTAATTGAAAGTTTAAAATAAAAAGAGTCAATTGCTGAATGGAAATAAAAAACTAAAAGCCCAGAATGTCTTTTTCATTAAAAGTGTTAGTTTTAAATAGTAATTTCTAGAAAAAGCAAAGCCTCTCACTGGACAGGTATGTCTCAAAGTTTCTGGAAAAGTATTTTAAATTTGGAAACCACTTTAAATGAGATCATATTAAATTTTCTTTGACACTTCTCTTACCCATCTTTCTCTATTACTATCATTATTCTTAATTCTGTCTCTTTTAGTTTTATTCATCAAGGTCTTCAGAACTGTCATTGCCTGTAATATACTTTCTTTATTTCTAAATACGACGAAAACACATTTGTACATGACTACACTGTACATTTCAATGGGAATTTTTTACCCTAATAAATATGTTCGTGTAGTAATGTATGCTGGCCTAAAGCTTATAGTGACGCATGTACCCAGTTTTTCATCATTTGAAACAAACTATTGTCCTCCAAATGAGAGATGGCCGGCGGAAGTTTGAACTGCGCAGCCCTTCCGGTAGCTGATCAATTATGTTTTCCTGTCACAATGGACGACGGGATCTGTTTCCACTGAGAAAGACATGTTGATAACGCCAAATTAAAACTTCTCTCGACTATTTAGCGTTATTTCAATACCAGTTGCTAACAATAAATATTTATATAAATAAATAAATATATATTATTTATAAATACAATGCTCTTTTGCAAAGTAACAAGCGATTACCTGTCATGGCGGCTTCCTGTCATTAAATCAGACGGAAGTGCCTGACCAAACTAATCGATGATACATGCGCAGATCTCACAAAAACAGGGCGGCCATCTCTCATTTGGAGGACAGTAGCGGAATATTTAAATTTATAAACTAAGTTCTTTCATCTTTCTTTCATTTAACTCAGTGAAATGTTATAAAGAATGATCAAGCGACGATAAAATAATGATGAAGACTTCAGCAGAAGAATATTTCATAAGTACGTTTTAAGAAATAGCTTGTGTCAAGTGATCATCCAGCACAATTTCTAAGTATGAAAAGATGAATTATGTTCTAATGTAATTTATGAAGAATGTAAGATAATACACAGGGTGTTTCGAAAATGGTAGACAAAGCGAAGAGATAGGGGTTCCAAAGGTGATTTTGAGTCGAAACCGTTTTATGACATTTTGGGCCGTAGTTGTAGAGTTATGAAATGAATGAATGCTTTGGGAATTGTCTCTAATCAAAGGCTCAGTTCACATTAGGAAGTGTAAGTAAATAAGGCATTTTCTTTAATTATCATATCTGTTTTCAGTCATTTGTTATCCGGATTGCTTTTTGTAATAAACCTTTACCTTATTTACTTACACTTCCTAATGTGAACTGAGCTTTCTTTGATTAGGGACCATTCCCAAAGCATTCATTTCCTAACTCTAAAACTACAACCGGTATAACAAAATTTTCGACTCAAAATGACCTTTGGAACCTATATCTCTTCGCTTTGTCTACCATTTCCGAAACACCCTGTATAATCGCATTAACATAAAATAAAAACACACTGATCCAATGTTGAATATTACTGCAGAAATAAGGATTATTTTGAATAAAAAAAAAATCTTTAAATTTAGTAAAATATTGTAATGTAATCGTTGTCGTCTTATTTTCCCTTATCACTCGTTGTCTTCCTCTTAATTAAGTGTTTTTGATTATAATTTTAAAGTTATAGAAATAGCATTCGTTAGTCATCGTTGCTACTTTCGTAGGATTCCCAAAATAGAATCATTTCACATTTAATATATACTTAATATACAATAAACCCTCGTTATTCGCTAATTCTTATCTTGCGGATTCCTTATCGACTCATTTC
The DNA here is from genome assembly GCA_023159025.1 of Thereuonema tuberculata. Classification (NCBI taxonomy): domain Eukaryota; kingdom Metazoa; phylum Arthropoda; class Chilopoda; order Scutigeromorpha; family Scutigeridae; genus Thereuonema; species Thereuonema tuberculata. The sequence goes on from JAFIDM010001028.1 coordinate 64,250,476, forward strand.
ACGACATAAGCGATCTCATCGCTCCTATCCGCAGTAGCGAAAAAACTTTTGAGAGGCCTATAGTGCAGTACAGACACGAAATCCACCAAAGGAAGCTGCCGTCTTGTTTTCGCGGCTTCTGTTGTGTTCACAAGTCTTCATGTTGTTCTGATAATTTTCCACATGTTCAGTATTTCACGTTGTTTTCTATGATTCTTTTATCACACTTCACCAACATTTATTGTTGAAATAACAGCGAAGAGTAGTGCTACTGAAAGGGTTTTACGAAAAGCTCTCCTAAGTTCAAATCCGTTGTGATGAGCTTAATGTGTAAGATTCGTGTGGTTTTCTTACTTCGTTTTAGAAATTTATGTTACATTTCTTTAATGCATGACTTTTACGCTTGAATTTAAAAAAAAGTCATGCATAAAAGAAATGTAACATAAATTTCCAAAATGAAGCAAGAAAAGCAAGTATTTTACGCTTGAATTAAAAAAAAAAATAACTCTAAAATAGAATACTGTAGTGATGGGAAGTGTTCTTAACAAGAACGGTACAAAAAATTATGGGTTTTTGGTGATAGGTAGAGAAAGTGTAGAGTGTGAAGAGGATTTGCCGGAATCTAATCCATTTCCCCAATAGATCAATGCTTCAGTAATCGCGGTTTCCGTTACCGCATGGTTTCCGCAATTCTCTTTTATTTTCACGCACACCCCGAGGTTAAGGAGAATTGGCTGTATTTGTTTGTGTGATGAAGTACATTGATGACGTTACATCCTCCTATATATCTTCAAAGCAATGCTTTAGAGTAATGTAATGTGGTGAGCGTGGGTGGCTTGCCGAGCACCGCGACCTGAAAGATCTATTGTACTATCCCACGGAAAGATGGACAGACGGAGAGAAAGACTGAGAAAGGATGGTGTAAGAAATGCAGGGGAAACGGGAGAACCCCGGGAAAACCTACCCAGCGCGGATCGCCACCATCAACGAAACCCATTGGAGAACCGAACCTCGATACTCAGAGGTGAGAGGTGAGTGTCTTAGTGACCTCGCCAAATGCGCGGCCATGCTTTAGACGTTTAGAGTACATATTAATGCTGAAATATATTAAAGTTAATGCCTATTTATACCTATAATTGTTCTGTTTCTAAAATATATACCGGTACATTCTATTCACATACATTTTAGAAATTTTATTTATATATATATATATACACAAATTCCATTTCCTGTCACATAAAAATACTCCATTTACATCTTTTTTTATTTTGTAATTATATTTTTTTAATTTTATAATTAACTTACTGAGTACTGATGAAGTTCTAATAATCCTTTCATATCTATGTAAAACGGATAAGGTCCATCATTTTTGAATACACCTAGATAAAGGTAAAAATACATAAATATTAGAAATACTGTTACTATTTCTACTACCACTACTATTAATTATAATAATAATTAACAGAATTCAATAAAAATAGAATTTTAATTGATCACAATTTTCACAATTTTCAACATGGTTGTCCCCTAGACATTAAATATCCGAGTAAAAAAATCCCAAATGCATTTGTTTACAATTAATGGCAGGTAAAGTCATTAAAAATTTTCATGATTTAGTTAACAGAATTGAAGATTATCAGACAGAAGTAAAAGCTCCTAATCTGAAGCACCGTGATTGAGTTTAATGAGAGGATGATATCTTGATCAGAAAGACACAAGTACATGATTGTTATCTATGAAATAAGGAGAATCACTAGTCTTACGTATCATTGAATCACGTGATAGTTTACAAGGAAATTGCAATTTTTTAAGCTTATGCGTATTTAGTTGGTAGATGTTTTATTGTACCTTTCCCAAATGCAACTATTTTGCTAACGAAACTTTAAACGAGAAAAATAGTGCTTGTCGCAGTAAATATTGATTGCGTACCTCTGCTGTAGAATTTTATAGTTTTGGGCTTAGGACAGCTGAAAGAATTTTGTCCTTTACCCAGGATTCTGCAGTGCAGCAATGCTTGTTTTACAGAACCAAAACAGAAAAGATACTGACGGGCTTTTATTCGTTTTTTTCTATTGCAAAGTTACACAACCTATAAATGTTGTTTCAGTCATATATTTTGATTTAGGTTGAATATTCATTGTATCGACACGATAAACAAATAAAATCTTCTAACACCGAAAACCTAGCTTGAAGTTTGAGCTAACTTTATAATCAGCAATTCAAGCATCAATTCAGAAACTTTCCCAGAAAGAAAAACAGATTAAGCAATAAAGGGATGAAGACTGTCGAAGAGTTTGAAGAATACCCTAGTTGACTTCAATATTTACCTTTCTCTATTCTGTGTTCGTTTCTTTTCACCGGTGTAATGTGTGAACTGCCTCCTTTGCTGTACCCACAGAATCATTAGAGAGTTTTTGCCCAGCCCGCTATTCTATACGGTAACGCTAAAGTCACATGACTGGTATTCTGCGCATGCATCACTGTCTCGTAGAGGAAATACCGTTAACGTGACACGGTAACTTTCCTCGAATAGCGTATCGCTTTACGGTAGGAAACATGAGTTCGGATAAACCTTAGAGAATTAGATTTAACATGAATGACGACTTGATACTCTTGCCCGAAGTAATTGGGACAAATCCATACGACGATAAGAGTTTGTGGAATGAGATTCACTGTATATATTCGCTGTATATCGTTTTTTTCGAAACGGAAATACAATCGACAATCCTCATCATTCATTTCATTTAAACTCAACCTTGGATTTTCCTCTTCTCGAACCTGAATGTTTCTTTCTCTCAGGATATTGTGTAACACTAGATCCTCAAACAAATCATCGTCAATGCCTCCAAATGCAGCGATCTTCCCTCTTGTTTATTAGCTTACCGTGTCCACTGACATGTTATGGCAAAAACTCTCTTCATGACAGAGCCCGTTATTGTGGTTACCGTATTCGTTCACGTGCATTTGCGTTTTCCGTATATAAATCACGTTATGGCAAAAACTCTCTATTATTCCGCAAAATAGTGTTAAATTACCGACTCTTATATAGACATGACAAATGCTAGCAAATTTGTTCGTTCGAATCAAACCAAATCAAGTAAGGAAGTAGTAAGTTTCTTCTTCCATAACTGTGAACATTTTGATTAGATCTGTCTTCTTGACGGTAGGATCTACAGGACGCTATAGTGAAGGAAAACTCAGTTCAATACATTAATGGAATGCTGTATCGTGAAGACATTACATTTTTAAAAAACAATAATAAATCACAATTATGCATAAAGACAATTATGCATAACTTATAATGAAATTCAGAAATTTTTGATTGCTTTATAATTGTACTTAAAAAAAAAAAAATATTCATCATCTGCAATCTAAAACTCATGTGTTTCGGAGATAGGATAGCAGGACTTTACAAACTGATATGTATGAAAAAAAAAAATTATCAAATGCAGAAAACAATTCTGCTATCTTTAAAAAAGCGGACTGACAGAGGTGAGATGGAGTACGAACCAGTAACAAATATTGAAATATCGTCCCACTATGAAGCAGCTTGCTTTTCATTCGTGAATCTTGGCTTTTATAGAAATTTCCTATATCGTTTGCGGCCATGACATCGATTGTTCCAAGCCTCAACATTTGCAATTAGACGACTTAAATATTACCCTTTTACTGTCACATGTTCTTTAAAAGTTCAGAAGAGGCCATGGAGAAGACATTTATGAAAACAAAAACTTTTAGTTCAACAAGTTACCACCGGGCGGAAAACGGCTCTGTTAACAAAACAGTTTGCAAGAGAGAGAACTCTTTGTAGAGAACTTTGAATAGATTAATTTTATTTATAAACAATTTTATTGAATTTATTCCTTTGACACGTTTCTGTCCCTTCTTTTGAAGACATCATTTTTATTACTTTCCAGATAACGAAAAGAAAAATACACTGAAGCTCGGTTATAATGCATTTGTTTATATCGCGAATTCGGATATAACGCGATTTGGTCTTGGACCCCTTCTATTTTGGAAAAGGTGTATAATTGTAAAATTGCGAAATTTATCGTTTTTTTGTCTAAAATCAAATCAAAGGTGTAAATTAATATGCTTGTTTCCTTATTATTTACAGTAATTGAGACTCTATACCCACCCTAATGTCACGAAAATGCGAGAAATACAATATATTTTTTAAAAAATACCAGAATCGCGGACTTTTTCGTTTAACCAAAATGAATATCGAGATCTGTTTTTCTGCCAATGACAACCAGTAAAGAGGCCCATGTAATCTAATAGGTGTATGAATACCTAGTTTCGATCCAGGTGACTCGTCGATTGTACAAGATGCCAAGATGCCGGCGCCAAATCGATTTTGGCTAATATAACCCATCAAAGTGTTGAAAAGGTAATGATTTATGTATTTATAAATATAAAATTCTCTCACATAGCTCTGAATGATGTAGGTAATCGCGAAATGACCATTTTAAATCGATTTGGACTCGTGTGGGCGATAATAGGGTTCAATATACGATATTTTGACGTCGCGAAGTAATAAAAGTTCGGTTATATCGCGATCTTCGAGATCTTGGATCCGAAAGATCGCGTTATAGCCGAGCTTCTGTGTATTATCCTTTTACTGAAAACCGTCAGCGATTGCCTTTTATTATTTTTGCTTTCGGGCATTATGGGATCAGATCCCAAATCTATTTTTTTACTTCCATCTTTCTTGTGTCTATGCTTTTACAAGTAACTGTTTGCAAAAATATTCCTTCTTAAATTTATTTTTCATTCAATAATTTAGTTCTTAACTAGGTGATCCTAATCTAGGCACATGTTCTTTAAACATTCAGAAGAGGCCATGGTGAAAAAATTAATGAAAACAAATACTTTAGTTCAACAAGTTACCACCAGATGGAAAACGGCTCTGTAAACAAAACAGTTTGCAAGAGAGAGAACTCTTTGTAGAGAACTCTGAATAGATTAATTTTATTTATTAAAACTTTTATTGAATTTATTCCTTTGTCATGTTTCTGTCCTTCTTCTGAAGATATCATTTTTATAACTTTCCCGATAACGAAAAGAAAAATATACAGATGGAAGAATACTGCACCGATCCTAAAATAATAAAAATGAACTAAAACCACCATCCAACCATAAAAAAAAAATGAGATAAAGCAAATGAATAAAATCAAAAATCAATAAAATAAATATTTGGGCCCTTCGGGGTCAGGAACCTAGGCTCTCCAACTACTCCTGTATCAGGAATAGATCACATATATCAAGAAACAAAAGATATTTGATTTCTTCGGAGTTCAAACACACGCTACAAAATTAAGTCCAATATTATAGATTAGACTAGATGGCAAACAACGTTGCTAGGAGCTACCAAGCAGTTAATTAATGTCTATTAAAATTAAATATTTTTAAATTAAAGAAAATTGAAAGATTTAAAATAAATTTATAATAAGAAATTCCTATAATAATTAAATTGAAAGAAGTTTTCGTTTTCGACACATTTATTTTATTTTTTTTTAAACTAATTTCCTATTTCCTATTATTTTATTCATTATTATTATTATTATTAATTATAGAGTTAAAAATGCTTGTCTTCATATTGTAATTCTGAAAATAGCACAACCAAAAGGGCGGAGCTTAGTACAGTGTCATTGACTTGAACTAGCAACTCTTTCCCACCTGTTCCTGTGTTCCCTACAACGAATCGTACACGAGCTTCTCCTAAATCCCGCAAGATGTCGTACAATTCTTTAAGGGTCAACGGTCTCATCCATGTGGCATCGGAAAACGTCAAACGCATGGGCTTCTGAGCTCTATACCGATCTTGTAAGGTTTTGCATTGACACTTCAAGCCTGTCTTGGGGCATCGACTACGTTCAGCCACATCCTGTAACAAAAAAACAACAATAAAAGAACGTAAGTGTGGGAATGGAATGAACTGTATATCAATTCTTGCACTGATGCTAATTTGTACCTACGAATCAAACAAAAAGAGGTAAAAATTGAGTTTTGAATCAATATGAATTCCACAAGCCAGACTCTTATATTATTTTTATTTATTGGAATAACAATTAGATTAGTGAAATTAACACGTGTAAAATTACTAAATCAGCCATTTGTCTGTTCAAAAATTATCCTTTTTTTTTTTTTAATTATTTAACAATCTGATCGCTACTAAAAATATTTAAGTATTTAATATAAGTGTGTGTATGTGAATTGACAGAAGTTGGCGCGACAAAATTCACATAAAACGCATTCGAATCCGAAAACAATGGATTTCTAGGAATGTCATAAAAAAAAAAAACGCAATTTATTTTAGTAACCCACCGATTTTACGCGTGTTTTGATATCACTAAAATTAACTTAAATAACTAATATATGAATTTCATTAAAATTTTCGAGAAAAGGAAAACTTATACTGTTTACTTTCAGCATTTGCTGTAATTTAAAAATTATAAGAAAAGTAGGATTCAAGTTCTTCGAGGAACTTTTGTTCATTTCATTAAAATTAAGTATTGCTAGCATCCAGAAACCGTATAATGTGCTGTCCTTTATTTGGGGATAGGTTTAACAAAAACAAAAATAAATAAATAAATAAGAAGAAGAAGAAGAAGTTTTAATTGAGTGCACCACTCCAAACGAGTACAACACTATATATACAAGAAATAGATGAAAAATTACAAAAAAGTATAACACATTAAACAGAAGTGCTAAAATAAACAATATAAATTGTAATGTTACTCCTATAAATATAAGGTATAAATTTTCAAAATTACAGATATCAATTGATTTTTTTTTTTTTTTTTACTTATTTATTTAAAATTATATGGTTATCAATAAAAGTTATTTTTTTTTTCATCCAATATTAACAAAATCTTGAAAATAATTATATATTGGTTTCTGCACAAGTAAGCTTATATCACACGGCCATATAATATCATGACATAATAAATTTAGAAGTAATATTTGTCTCTCATAATCAAATTTTATACAATTAAAAAGGATATGCTCAATTGTATCTAATTCTCCACATTCACAAAAGGCACTATTTGCAAGATTGAATTTGGCTAGGTAAGCATTAAAATTTCCATGTCCTGTAAGAATTTGACCCATAGCAAAATTAAAATTATCTATAGGTGAAATAAATGAGTGATAAATAGTTGGGAAGATTTTTTTAGTTGAAAGACCCTTGGTGGATTGTTTCCATCTCTCATTCCATTTCTCATATAGTAATGACTGAACATTGGACAAAGCAAGTTTAGTGGGGAAAGGCTGATAAGTAATTTCCAAGTTGTTATCGGTAACTGCAATTTTTGCCTCTATATATAAATAAATAAATAAATACATAAATAAATAAATAAATAAAATTGAAACCAGCCAAAATTATACAGGGTGAAGATAAGCAGAGACTTCGGGAGCTCATTCTACATGTAAAAGTAAAGAAAAAAAGTTTAGGTGCGGAAATGCTTGGGTATCGAGTTACGGGTATCGAAAGATTTCGCCCATAATGTAGTACAACAATACTTACATGGACTACACTTCAGTTGTTAGCTCTCACAATAAATCAAAACAATGCAATTCACATTATTGTTGAACAGCTATTATTGTGTTGCCAACTTTTTTGTAGGTTCCACGTGGGATAAGCTTCAAACCACTGGGAGATACAGTTCTGCGACATGTTTCATTCGATTTTTCAGGTCAGCAACCATAAGAAACCACTGATTTCGCCCCTTAATTTACCTCCCCAGACTTCCAGCAAGTCTTCATTTCACCCAGGGTACTACATTATAGGCGAAATCTTTCGCTAGCCGTAACTCGATACCGAAGCATTTCCGGACCTATGTTTATATAACTTTTTTTCTTTACTTTTACATGTAGAATGAGCTCCCGAAGTTTCTGCATATCTTCGTGAATCACCCTGTATAATTTTCTTTTCTTTCTTGAAACGTGCTAATGTAACTGGTTAGTTAAACTGGTACCTCAACAGGCCGTGCAGGTCCTGGCGGGCGCCAAAGGTCTCGACCAACGGGATTAGTTAGTTGGAACCATTTGAAAGAGGGCTGGATTAACCCTAGGGTCCGTCTGGAGGAGAATTAACCGCGGAAAAATCTCCGACCACCTCCGGGAATTGAACCCGGGTTCTCCAGTCCACAGCCTAAACTGTGGACTAATGTAACTGGTGGAAAGAATAATTAATTATATCCGTCATTTTGGCTTAATTTTTTTGCTGAACGAATTACTTTTTGCTCATGTAACTTCGGATTACATTTCTTAGCAGCCATACATTTAGACATATTTATATAATTACAGTTGACTCGCGATAATCCCACATTTAACAGTCCGACACGCTCGGTAGTCCGACACAGGTTGATTCGAAAACCGACCCGATTGAGGCGGTCACGGAGGTGAAATGCACAATCACTTGCGATGAAGTTATGTCGGCTACAAACACTTTGATACGTTGGTGTGAGGAGAGGGAACTCGACTATGAGAACATTTTAATGTTAAAAGATATTCAAGAAAAAGCTATGACAGACTCTTTACGTAAGAAGAAACAAAAAACGATTACAATTTTTTTTTAAGCCTTAAATACATATGTAGGCCTACGTATTTTTATTTTTTATATTAAGACATAAAATTATATTTTACATTACATACTATAATTTTATTTTTTAAAGACATAAATACAGAAATAAATTAGAAGGGTTTTTTTTTTTTTTTTTTTTTTTTTTTTTTTTAATATCCTCAATGGCCTTAAAATATGTACTCAATATGTACTGTAACAATATATGTACTGTAGTATGTACAGTACTATATATATCTAACAACTTAAATTTTTTTGCCTTAGAAGTCAAAATTCAGTTTTAAAAAATCAACCTTTGGTAATCCGACATTTTTGATAATCCGACACCCCCTCGGTTCCGTAACTGTCGGATTATCGCGAGTCAACTGTATTTATAAATTTAGGAGACATTTACTATCACTAGATCAAACTTTTATATTAAGTTTTGAAAAGCTTTCTATTGTACGGACCACAAAGTCATTTCCGTAGCTGTAAGTTGTCTTTGAAAATTTTCATCAATTTTCTATGAGTGTTATTCGTTCTGTTACTCATATCTTTTCATATTAATTTCTGCACGAGGACAAATGTTAAATTGTTCTTTTCTTGTTTTGTTTGTTTTTCAAATCCAGTGGAAGAGGAAGGCAATGAGATCCTTCAAATTTCAATACGAAAACATTCCTATAGGAAATGTAATGATAATCAAGGATATTTCAACCCCATAATTTACCCGTAACAAAGTATTGTATACTATTTACAATTATTATTAGCTTGCTTTTATATCTAAAGAAATAAACGGCCTCACTTTAGGAAAACTTTTGTAAATACCATAGAACTTCCGTTGTACGTAATTATTGTATAGTGTTTGTAATTTGAGTGTCTTTTTTATATAAACGTAGCTTCAATAAAATTACTTAATAGTTAAGATCGAATAAAAGTTCAGGCTAGGCACGAAAAGAAAAACGTCATGACATAATGTACAATTGTAATAGCGCTGTACAAAAGGAGTTTTATTAAAGTTAATTCTGCTTAAACTACAATAAAATAGTATCAATCGCGTCTCAGGATTTCTTTTCTTTTCTTAACGTTTTCTTTTCCGCGCCCAGGCCTATATTATTAGTTGCCCTTTGACAATTAACTAATTTTATGAAGGTAAGTTTATTTTAAGATGCTCAAATCACGTATATTGAGATCGTGTTTTACTGTTGCAAGCTTATACATTCGTCAATTCACTTTTTTCTATCCGTAGCGTTTTTAGCGTTTGCGGAGTTCAACTGTCCTTTTTTTTTTTTTTAATGATTATTATTATTTATTAATTCATTGCTTTTTTTTTCAATTTTTTTCCCATTCTTTTTACTTTCTATTTTTCTTTAATGTAATGTAATTTTTTTCTTTTTTCCTGATTATGTTAGGAATGTTATGTAGAAAACTAATATACAATTAGAAATAAACAAATAATATTCTCCTTAACTTATATTTCATTAGAAGTACTTTAAATTATTAAATATAAAATAAGACATATATTTATAAATAATATAAATAAATATATTTATTTTTTTAATCTTGTATTCTTTCTTTCGTATTCCAATACGCTTTTCGCTTGATATTTTATCGAGTATTAATAAATTAACAAAATATTAGAAGAAAAGCGCATTAGTATAAAAAAGAAAAAAAGGCAAGATTAAAAAATAAAAAAATGTAGTAAGTTGCATATTTTTATATTTGTCTTATTTTATATTTAATAAACAAAAATATTTCTAATAAAAAAAAATTAGGGAAAATATTATTTATTTATTTCTAATCGTACATTACTTTTTCACATTGATTATATTAGAAATATTACAAGAAAAAAAAGCTATATTATATTAAAGAAAAAAGACAGCAAAAGGGGGAAAAAATTGAAAAAAAAAATGAAAAAAAAAACGAAGAAAAAAATGAAATTAATAAATAAATAAATAAATAAATAAATAAATAAATAAATAATTGAAATAATTTTACATGCACTGTTCATATTATGCGTTGAATTAAAACAAAGCTCATGCATCTGTTAATAACTAACTTTACTAACATAAAACTTAAAATACAGGATCGATTTCGAATCCAAGAGGATTAATCATCACGCTCAAAAATAAAATAAATAAATAAATAAATAAATAAATAAATAATCATTAAAAACGAAAAAATAAGACACTTGTCCCCTAAGAGACTTGGACGCAGATCCATACGTCGCCGGAAACGAACAGGTAGTTAATAAGCTAATGCTCGAAAATCAATGAAAACAATGTCAAATATCTCAAAAACAATTGAGAGTTGGCCCCTCAAGCCAAGTATATTTTTAAGTACTTTCATTTTACAAAAGGGCATTGATTTCTGAGATGTACAGACCGTGACCTCTCCTTGTTAGTCTCATTGTTCACGGAATTACAGTAGCCTTAATCTTCCGCAAACGACCACCAGGGCCAGACAAGCCTGTTGTGAGTTTCTTTAATCAGTAGGTCTATTATTTGTAAGAATTATTAAATCATTAATAGCCAAATATATTTGTTTTTATTTCAAATGAATTCAGCAAAAATATGCTGGCTAAATGTTACAGAAACTCAAAGCGCCGTTTCGGAGTACAAATCTTAACAAAATAGCCTACAATTATTCTTATTATCACAGCACCGTTTTGAAGTATTTACATATTTTTGAATGTACAAAATATTAATTATACTAGCAGTGGTAAGTAATAAGGCTTCAATATATACATGTATATTATTATCACAAAATAAAACTACAAACCTCTATATCAGCAGTAGGAGGGCAGTTGGATGTATCAATTGCAAATGATTTCATGGCGTCCAATATTGGACGATATCCTAAAGAAACAGAAGTCATTATTAATTATTAATCTACATCTCAAAATTAACAATTTCTTGTAAATTATACAAGGAAAGTAATTTGAAACAATCAAATGCAACGCACAACAATCAGAACAATGCAATGCACACCAATCAAAACAATCGCAACAATTGCGTTTTGCATGCGCAACAATCACCTTGATAATACAGCTCTACAACAAGCACAATAATCGCAACAATATCACAATAATCGCAACAATTGCGCCTTTTGCATTCGCAACAATCACATTTATAATAATAAGGAAATTAAAGCAATATCAAATATATTGTCTTATACGTATCAGAAGACGTTGCGGAGCATTGTGATTGGTTTACTAATCGCTATCACTACCTTGTTTTAAACTTAACAATAATGTTAAACATAGATTTTTTTCTAGTTTTCATAATTTGAAAAAGATTTGAACATTTTTTTTTTTTTTAATAAAATTTCAATTTTTATGTTATTTTATTAATAACACTTAAAATGTAAAATAATAAAAAAATTGAAATAATCAGAAAAAAGTAATGCCTTCATTATTAGAACAATAATCAGAATTAGTTTTTAATAAATACGGCATTGTGTTCACCTAAATATGAGATGCTGTTTCATTTTAACTGACACTCATCAATGAAGGTCAACTCAATCTGTTTGTGAACATACGAGTCATTTGTAAATGATTCAATCATTTTATGTCTTTTGTATATGAATAAAACCAGTGAATCACAAAATTTAAGAAATTAAAACAAAATGTCCGTAAAAGTGAATAATTTAAATCAACTTTTTTCCACAGAACGGAATGAAAAGTATTTAAATTTAAAAGTATTACAGATACACATAAAGATGAACATAATCGAAAAATAAATAAATAAACGTAGTTTCATCTTGAGGACAGTATTTGGGAATTATTATACGAACATTTAACTTTTTGTTAATAGTGCAATATTAATAATTTTTACTTTTGTTAATAGCGTAATATTAATAATTTTTACTTTTGTTAATAGTGTAATATTAATAATTTTTACTTTTTGTTAACAGTGTAATATTAATAATTTTTACTTTTTGTTAATAGTGTAATATTAATAATTTTTACTTTTTGTTAATAGTATAATATTAATAATTTTTACTTTTTGTTAATAGTCTAATATTAATAATTTTTTTCTTTTGTTAATAGTGTAATGGATAATACTGTAGATACTGTAACAGCAAAAATATCGTTTTAATGCTAAGTAAAAATTTGTAATTATTCCAAAAAACGCATTTAAAATATTCTTTTTGAAAAGTTTGCTTATTTTTATCAAAATTTAGCAGTTCTCCAAATACCGAGTTTTTAATTGTTGTATAAAATTGAATTGTAGCAATTTTTTTAAAGAAATTTTACAAAAAAGCAGCTGATAGCCTTTCTATAAATATAATTATAGGAATTAATAATTATAAGAAAGACAATAAGAAAAAATAGAGAAATGACACCGAATTAAAAAATATCTGAGCTTTCATCAGTGAGAGTTTGGGACGGCCGTTTCGTCCCTCTTGTGGACTCGTCAGCCAAACCCACTCACCAGATGAAATGCTCAGATAGTGCAAAACTGATAAGGGAATCCACACCCGCTTCCGGCTGTGGCCTCCCTCACAAAGAAATCACATTAAAAAAAGAAACAAAACGGGTGTAATTTCAAAACCTGGCCTGCGAAACAGTCAGGCACAAAGGAATTTTAATATAAAGAGAACGAAGGTGAACCCAACCTGATTTATTATAAACAAAAGATTTAATGTGCCACGAAATTAATAAGAAAGAATAGGAAAATGACACAGAACTAAAAAATATCTGAGCTTTCATCTGTGAGAGTTTGGGACGGATGTTATATTGTATTTTTTGGTTTTTGTTTTAAATTAATAATTACCTGTGCATCGACATATATTTCCATCAAATAAGTCTTCCACTTCTTGAATAGATGGCGTCGAATTATTTTCTAATAAACTGAGGAAAGAATAAAAAAAAAAATGATTTAACTTCATGTCTGGAATGTGATCAAATTTTAGAATAATAATTTTGATCTGATATAAAATAGATAATATTTTTAGGGGAATCAGGATGGTTAAAGTGAGGTCTATGTAAAATTTTATTGTTTAAAAGTTTCTAACATTTCAGAAAATTATTTTTATTATTATTGTTAGGGTAATTTCAAGAAGTTTAAATAGTCAAATCAACTTTTCTTCAAATTTTATAGTTTTTAATATTATTTGTTAAAAAAAATTCTTTTTATTCTTAATCTAATATTTAAATTAAAAAAACAAAAACGTAAATTTCTTTTCTGTGAAGGAATATAATAAGCTTTAATTGTAAGATATCAATACAATAATTTAATATTTTTTATTATTATTAATAATAAATAATTAAATAATATAATAATAAATAATAATACTAAATTTTTACAATAAAGTAATTATTGAAATCATGGTTGTTAAAATTTTTATTTAACAAAAAACAATGACTAATCTTTTATATAATTATTTACAACTTATTTTCAATATTATTTCAACTTGGATCGACGTCAATGGCATTTTAGCTTAAGTTTTTTAAAGAAATACTGCTTCAGAATTAAGTTAAGTTTTCAGTAATTGAGATCAACAGACAAATAATAATAATAATAAAGTATACTTGGATAACAAAACTCATAATAAAATTTAATGCTATAACGAATCAAACAAATCAGGGGATACATTTCTCTCTCAAAGATAATGTCTCTCAAAGATAATTTCATATAAGTTGATCATTATACCAGATAGATTTAGAGCTTAGAAAAGGAGCTGTTTTAATAAAGGCTAGCTGAAATTTGCGATTTGTCTAAAGGCTTGTCTTACTATATACAAAGTTGTCTTACTACATGAAAATCTGTCGAGTATGAATCGATTTGCATATAAAAACTGAATTTAATAGTTCCTACTCTGGTCCTGATTTTCTGATTCTCACTTTTATAGGAAAGTAAGAGAAAAAAGGACGCCATTTTCTTTCTGTGAGCTGACTAAGATTTCGCATTAAAATTAAAGCTCTCGTACAAAATTTAAGCCAGGAAAAGAATTTCTCCGACGTATTTTATAATCTAACTTCAGAAAAGAAACAGAATAAATAAATAAATAAATAAATTTTAGTTATTTTTTTTTTTTTTTTTTTTTTATATTTTTTTTTTTTTTTTTTTTTTACAGGATACGGAATTTCAATCTAACTGTAAATTTTACAAAAATGAGATAACTTTTTGGAAGTTATCTCATTTTTGTAAAATTTTCAGTTAGATCGAAATTCCGTATCCTGTAAAACAACCCAATTGCCATGACAATGATGACCTTGGTCGCATTCTCTACTTCTTTCCATATATATCCAAATTTAGGTCATATATCCCGGAAATTCGACGCGAGCAGTTTTTAACAATATCAAGAATAACAGAGCTTTTGTATTAAACCAAAGAGAAAAATAGGTCAACAATCCACCTTTTTAATACATTCTCTATCAAAAGAAAATTATGATTGAGTTTGGATTTAACACGATATTCATTTACAATAATGCCGACACTCACGTGTTCACATCTCATTTATGACTTGCGTTACAATTATAAATGGTCTCCAAAATGTTATGTTGACTTTCTAAATAGCAGCCTCTGTAACGTTGGGATATTCTTACAAATTGTCAAGTAAGTGAAATGATTTAACTTTAATTTAATTTAGAATGAACAATTAACGCCTAACTGCATTTTCTTACTAGAATTATTCTTCTAAGAAAGCTGCAAACGTAATAACGTGTACCTAATTTCCAAAGACATTTCTAAGTTCTGGCCTCCAAGAAACCAGATCTCAACCTGTCTCTGAAACAATCAAAAAAAAAAAAAAATCAAATCTGAATATCACATTAAATGAAATCTCAAATTGCTGGCTATCTCATTCAATGTCCATTCCCTAAATTATTAAGTTCAGATGCGAGAACCTAAATATTCTGGATTTTAAAGTCAGATGTCTAAAAACATTTCCTTTCTTCCTTTATCGAATTTGGCCAACTAGGGACCACGGAACTAGCTCAACCTGACAATGTCAGAGCGAAGCTAGTGAAAGTCAAGAAGGGGGACGAGATTTTACATCCCATTATCCTGGACATCTCGTTGAGATAGTAAGTCCCAGGGAGAAACGGACGAAACACAGAAGAAGAAAGAAACAGCCATGCCAACATCGTCCGACACAACGGCCACACGGCAGACCGCCGTCTAGACCGCTCGGCCATGCCGGAACGGCTATAAAAACATTTACAGTAAAACCCATTTATTACGCTCCCGCTTATAGCTCTATCCCGTTCATTACGCTCCTTTCATACGGTCCCTGGAATTTTCTATGTAACTCTGTATACTTTTACCCTCTTATAACGCTTCAAATCCCGCTTGTATCGCTTTTTTTATATCGGAAATTTTGTATCGAAAAGAAATGTAACACTGTAAAGATTCTTTTCTTTCCCTGGTAGGAGGGAATCTTTGAAATGCGGGTCTGTGATACAGTAAGTTAGTGCAAAATGTCGAAGCAGAAATCCCTTTCTATAAGTGAAAAATTGGAAATTCTCCGTAAGTACGACGAGAATTCACACTAAGTCAGAAGGATTTCGCAGAATCTCTAGGAATTCCCTCATCCAGTCTGAAAACAATAATAATAAAGAATTTTTTTAATAGGAAATACGCTCACATTTGCACTATATCTATTGCGGAATCAAGTATCTTTCCTGTAAAATGGTGTCTAAATGTTTCCCCATCTCATAAATCATTCCCCGTCTATAGCGCTATCCCCCTTATTACGCTTGTAGTTCATAGTCCCTTGACGAGCGTAATAACGGGATTTTACTGTATTTATTTATTTTGCGTTCGCTAAACTGGAAAAATTTACGGAAAAATTTTTAAAGTTTTGTATATTTTTTATTATTTAATACTCCTCCATTGCACTTTATTTGAAGTTACTAAGTTGGAAATAATTAAATTTATTAATTGAAAATTCCTTGTTATTTTGACAGCTTATAAATGTTCTCCAAAATTTCCGTTTATTTTTCTTTGATCCCTTGAAAGTTCTTAGTTGCGCTTACGAAGCACTATCAGAAAACAGATCTTGTTTTCCAGCGTCTGTCAGTCAGCCTCAGCACGTCTATAGACTTCACTTGATTGACTTTTTTTTATTTAATAAAAATCCGTCAATAGAAATTGTAAGGCCATTCAAAAGAAATCAATTATAGCTAATAAAAATACTTTTTGTTAAAGTGCATTTAAAAAAAAAATCAAAATGCACTAAAGTAAGATTTGCACTCTTAAGACATCATCGGTGGGAATCTGGACGGTTTCTGCCTTATTAGGCGTCATCAGCCAGATTTGCCCTCAATAATAATCTCAGAATGCGATTTGAAGTTGTGTATTGCATAGTTTACTTTTATTGTTGTATTTTTTTGTTTTGGGAACCACTTTCAGGAGCGGAGTTGAGATCCACAACTTTTTCGCGCGCTCTTGAGTTTGTCATCGAGGATAAATCTGGCTGATGACGCCTAATGAGGCAGAAACGACCGTCCCAGATTCCCATCGACCAGTACAAATCTTACTTTGGTGCATTCTGATTTGTGGGGTTTTTTTAAATATTTTTTTTTGTTATTTAAAAAGTTTACAAATTGGATGATTTCCAAGCAATTCGTAAGCAAACATACAAAGTAAACAATAAATCTACTCGAACTAATATCACAATATTTCGTTCCACTCATCGTAGAGCTTCTTCAGGTTTTATTGATGGCAGAATATTCAAAGTATTTTTGTTAAAAGATTATTTCTGTATTTCAGAAACATCTGCTTTCAACACTGTGAAAGTTGTAATTTAAGTAACATAGTAAGATAGATATCATAGTTTTCTTGTGTATCAGCTGTTAGATCCTATGAGCATTTCCTAACTTGTTTTTAGAAGTCTATCTATATCTATATCGCCCGTAACACCCAATACTGGGTATGGACGCTCTCCTACCAGAGGAGTTTAGGCTAGATACCGCAAGGGGGCGCCAACCCCAAGGGAAGAAACGGACAACACAGAAGAAAGGAAAGTGAAACACCCATGCCACTGCCGCGATTCGAACCCAGGAACTGGCGCATTGGACGCCACGGCTGGCCGCCGCCGAGACCGCACGACCACGCCAGCACGGCTGTTTTTAGAAGTATATCAACTCATTTCTTATATTGCACTTTTTATGGTTTTGTCACCGTTTATATACGAAGAGATATTTCACCTCATTTTTCATTATAGAGTACTTATTCAATCTATGCTTAATAAGTTTTAGAACTAAATCACTGAAATCACTGAATGTTCATTATACATATAGATGTAGTTACAGTAAGGATTAAATTTTGATGAAATCAAAAACACAGAAAGTAGAGACGCGGTAAGCCAAGCATTTGACAGCACGATGGAGTAATACAATAAACATTTTCCCAAAACTGTCTTCTTAGTCAGTGGCGTACCCAGGATTAAGGTTTGGAGGGGGCGGGGGGGGGGGGCTAATGATGTTGTAAAAAGTCCATTCAGATGTAGGCCTATTTAAAAATAAGTTGTTTCAAAGATCAAAATAATAAACATAGACACTACTTTAATAAAGGTTTTCTTCTCGTTTTTTCTTTATTTTTGGGGTGGGTGAGGTGGCTTTACCCCCCCTCTCCGTAGGTGCGCCACTATTCTGCGTAATTATTATAAATTTGCTTTTTTTTTTCCCCTTTTATTAATTTATACAGCAATTGAAAGCCACTGATCCAAATGAATTAGAGTAAGAAACTCATTAATCTTGTTTACTTTGATAATTAAAGAAATATGGAATGATTATATAATCAATTACCTATGCATTTGTTTGGGGGGAAAAACAGACTTTGTATTTTGACTTTATATTAATTTATAATTAAAAATGTCTTAAATATGAATTTGAAACTTAAGAGCAATTGTTAAGTCAAGAACACATTGGAAAAATGAATAAATCTTTCTTCCAATATCTTCTTAATTATGACTTATGATTAGGACTGTTGCGCCATCATTCTCAGACCGGAAGACAACACAACTGGCAATCGTTTACAGATCATTCTGACCAAGATCGTTTCAATGACAGATTTTTGGTTCATCAACCCAACGAGTCCACAATAATAACTGTCTGAAAAACATAGTCTTAAATGAAAACAGAAAGCAGAATTTCAAAAGTGTTTCAGTTTCATGTCAAACTCCGTAAGCAAACCTAAATGTTCCTATCTTGAATGTGATAGCGGATTTTTTAAGAAATTAATAAGTTTTTCATTGTTTTTACAATTATTTAATTTTTTTTATTTACTTACTTTCTGAAGGAATAATTAGCCATTGATAATTACCAGTGATAATTTTGAAATAAAATTGATTTCGAAATTTAAGGTCCTGATTCAAGCAAATGCAGACGATTGCAAACCTTTTATTTCTTTTATATATTGCTTTTTCCAATGCAACTAAAATTCTGAAAATTTAAAAATGAACTTTTGAAGCACCTGGGATTTCTATTTTCTTGTTTTTAATTTTCAAGATATTTTGTAATTAATTAAATTAAAAGTCAGAAACAGTATATTTTTTTCGTGTTTTCAAGATATTACTCGGTATTTTCAACTTAAAAAAAATTAATAAATTTTTTTAAAATAATGATTAGTATTTAAAATATTTATTACTGCATTAGTTAATTTT
>JAFIDM010001028.1:64335030-64346512 GCA_023159025.1 Thereuonema tuberculata
AATAAACTGAAAAAATAAATATATGAGAGAAGTGATCGAATTTATTAGATAAATTTTTTACGATCATGAAACCAAAAGCTCCCGAATAACAACGTAATGTTTTACTTAAATAATGGTTATTACATAAAAAAATTAAAAAAAACGTATTACTCAAAAAATTTCCAATAAGCGGTTTGTTTATACATGACGTTTCTTTCTGAATTTCCATGTTTTTCCAGAGATAGACGTTCTTGCTAGCTAAGGGGAGAAGGAATTCAGTTGGGATGATGTGGAAGTTTAAGTTCAAATCGCTCTGTAAAATGTTAAAAATATAACTAAAAATCTGAAAATTTAAAATATGACAGTGTAAAGTTGAATGAATTATATTCTCCTATTCTTGATTTGATATTCTTGATATCATATTCTTATATGATAACTGAATTAATTACATTTAACCTGAAACCAGGTTATTTTTCGAATTTTTCGAAGCCGTCTTTATTGCTTATCTCTTGCATTAGTAATTTTTTTTAAATTTTAGGTAGTTTGGTCGTGGTTTTGTTTTTGAATTAAAAACAGCAAAGTCTTGATATATTGAGTTTTTCTTTTCTAAATTGTTGCTAAATTTTGCCGCTAATGACATGAGGATAGATTGGCCGTATCTTCACAGAAACAGTGATATGTTTTTTGTATTGGTATTTCCAAATCCCACGTCACTGTCCAGCTTTATATAGTTTAGTAATAAAGTTAATTTTATTTTTAAATTCTTTACTTTTTCTAAATTGCAAAGATTGATTGAAATCTTTGCTTTGCGAAACTCGAAGGTAATGCTTTGAGATTGGCCTGTTCGATATATATATATATATATAATTAAAAAAATAACACACAACATATATATATATATGTGTGTGTTATTATTTTAATTTAATCACATTATAAGACACACGTAAAAACTTATTCAAATATTACAAATGACAGAAATTATTTTTATTTCAAACCGATAATTAACTGAATTGCTTAGTTTTACAAAGTAATGGATGGGAATGAAGCTGCTTTAAAATATAATAACAATAAAACTGGCTGCAAACAGGGCAACGAATCATTAGCTTTTAGGTTCAAATTGAGCGTCATGAATTTGTTAATACTATAACAAGTAATTTACTCAATAAATTAGTTAGCCAGTAATTTTACTTGCAACTTTAGCAACTGTTATATAAGTAATTACGATTGTTATATTGCCTATACACAGCTATGAAATTACTTTTAAAATCGAGAGTTCACTTACAAAAACTTTTATATCATAAGCAAATAGTATTAACTGCACTGATTTGTACATGTAAAATTGTAGCTAAATATGAAATATTATCATCATACGATTGTAAATAGACATTCCACGTTCAAGAAAATCAATTCACCAGTTCAAGAGTTAGGAAATGGGACATAGATCGAGCTCACAGACACACCAACGCCCACACAGCAACACCGGTTTTATTACCTTCATTTTCTCTAAGGAAAGTAGCCTAGAAGTATTTTTTTTTAAATTGTGCTAAAAAAACTAACTATTGAATATAAAAAATGAATATAAATAATAAATATAAGGGTATTGTGCTTGGTATTCTTTACCTCGATTTGTATGTAGGAAAGAAAGAGATGCAATAGAACAGTAACGATGAATTTCCAAAATTGTGGCCGAAGTGTAAACTAAGTCATCCTTATCTGTCCATGTAGGTAATCGGGATCTTCCTACAACTCGGTCAATCTCCTCCTGAATTTTCTGTTGAATCTCTGGATGAATTAGCATCATTTTGATTGCAAAGGTTAAGACACTGGATGTTGTATCAGTTCCAGCAACGAACAACAGAATCATGTTATTCCGGAGATAGCTCCCTGAATAATAAGAAAATCAATGAGTATGTTTATAGAAAAAGATAAAAATTATTAAAAAAAAATATATACAAGAAAGTACTCCCAGATTTCATTTTGATGAATAATGCCAATCCATACATCTTGTGGAACAAAATCTTGATGAACAGAGAATTGACCAAATTCTGCGAATCTCAGTGAATTGAGCGAAAATGGGATACTCTTAATTCTCTAATTCTTCCTTCCAGAAGTCTTGTTGAACGTAACACTGTCATTTTGGATAAATGGCTGTTAATTTCTCAGAATTGTTTGACAACTTTGTGACCGGAATGAGAAGGCGCTGTGAACTTAAATTGCTTTGAGGTGATGATATACCTTAATAACATCATGAAAATTCCTAGTTCATTATTTTGACTATGACAGGATATTTTTTACTGATTTAACAGCTGGTTTTTTTTTAACAAACAAACTCAAGCCCTTCAGTACGTTTCCTTTTACGCTTCAAATTTCATGGAAGATAATTTTTAATGGGACCAAAAGTTAAACTGAATATGCTCTTTTTCTATTAGTTCCAAAAAGGAACTAAGGAACACTGTTAATTAAAATTCATTATTAACATTATTAAATTGATTATGTATTACAAAGAGAAAATTATATCAATTTTGCTGCAATCACATAACAGTCAACAGATATTGAGACTGACTCTGATCATTATTAGATAGCTAACAATGACATTAATGTATGTTTTGCTAATAAGTTGTAGTTAAAATGAATAACGATACATAATTATGGTTATTGTAGTGATCTTAATAAAAGTCTGATGAAATAAATGCTTACAACAATCTTTCACCTTTCCAACTAAATTTTTCTACAATTTTGTCATCGTAGAGTATTTGGTGTTCTGTGGGCTTAGTGGCGAAACTCTGTTGAAAGAGGCGAGTTCAATTCTCGGAGGTCTCTCAAGATATTTCTTTTCCAGGCTGGTCATGGGGTTCACTTGTCTTAAATGCCAAGCTCGTCTTTATATAAGAAATAATAATTGACCATTTCTTAATCAAACATCCAAAAAAAAAGTTTCCAATCCAATTGGCAGTTTCCAAAGAGTTAATAATCCGCACTAGTCTTGAATGACTTCAAAAGCTAAGATTGGAAATCTCTAAGATTTTTGTTATATTACGTTATTTTTGTTATGTCATTTATGTTATGTTATGGTCCTGAAATGGATGACCAAGCTGGAAGCCTGACGCAACGTAGCTTAATAACGAAAAAAGTCCAAATGAAGATGGATTCGGAAATGCTTTATTCAGATGTTACAGAATGATTAACATCTACATTGGTTATGGTATAGCAACTATTAGATGAGGTGATCGAAGTGGTCTCTACCAGCAGCAACACGAGGTTCATACCATCGTCGTAAGGATTACTGGACACGCTCAAACATGTCAGAGGTACTCTGAATCGTTGTTCACTCATCCTTCACAATGTGGTCAAGCAATGTTTGTACTTGGAAACCGATATAGGGTACACTAACGTTTGCAGATAGCCCATGATGTTATCAAATATATTATTCGTAGTTGATTGCAGCTTTTTTATTAGTAGTTGTAGCAGTGTTAAATAAATTAGAAATAAATTGAATGTATATTATTATAAATATATTTAATGCTACTACGTCCAAGGCTCAATAAGTATATATTGACATACAGTGTAGGAATTTCAAATAGTGGTATTGTTTTTATTCAACCAAGTACTGAAGTTCCAAATGTTTTCTGTTAATTAGAAAATGTCTTATAAAAAAAACTGATTTTTTAAATTAGTTTAATGTCGCTTACTAGAAAAGATTGTGCCATTGTGTTCGTCATTGAAATTTAATCCTTTGGCCTGCATTGTCTTTAAATAATAGTCTATAAGATCTCGAATATTGTTCGGATCAAATGAATCCATATGCTCTTCAATTATTTCATCAACAAAATTATGAAGATTTTCTTTAATCTTTGCAAGTTTATTCCATCCAAGAAACGAAGATGGCAGAAACCTATAAAAAAACAAATATAAATAATCAGATAAAATATAAAATTTTCAATAATTTAAGAAATAATTCAGAGAATTTTTAATGAAAACTCTAATTATTTATCTTTCATATTTTTCAGATAAAATAAATAAAGTTGATAAATTAGGAATTAGGAATTTGTGAACTTGGGACAGTTTCTTTCAAGATTATTACCCTCCATCAACCAGATCTGTCTAACGTGCAAAGAGGTATAAGACAATAATTACTTAAAAATAACCATACTTCATAATCATGAAAACCAATATGCACCCTCACAAACCAGACTTTTTATATATCTAAGTCTGTGATTTTATTGGTGAACCCATAGAGATTTTGAACTGTGGATCTGCGTCTGATTCTTCTGTAGGGGAAAGGACTATACCGCCTGCACGCTGTCCGGATAGGGGCGAATCCCATCTCGACCCATGATGTGCCCGAGGATCTTGATAGACCTGTTGACAAAGGTGCACTTCTTTGGGTTTAGCCGAAGATTTCCAGTATCGATACAGCGAAGACCGGCGTGAAGTCTGTTCAGGTATTCTGTGAAGTTCTTGGAGTACACGATCATATCGTTCAGGTAACAGAAGCAAATCGACCACTTTAGTACCTGCAGCGCGCTATCGATCTTTCGCTCGAAGGGCATAGCACACACCAATGGGCAACACCGTGAACTCGTAGAGACCGTCCGGGATGCTGAAGGCTGTGTTCTCCCATTTGTTTATCTTGCTTTCTTTTCTTTTTTCTTTTCGATTTTTATTTCTTTTAACTTGGAAGAATAGTTCAATTGTTGGACTGAATGCTTGGATGGAATATATTGTTGTTGACGATTTCTGTTATTGGTGCACATATAGATTAAGTAAATTGTTGATAGGTTGTTGTGGTCAATAGAGCAAGAAAGAGGATATAATAGGGAGGTGATAAAGGCGAGGTGAGGATGTTTTTATTCCAATCTTAATTTTTTTTTTAAAAAAATATGTTTTTTTCCCTCTATTTCCTCCCTGTGATTTTGGGATTTTGAGATTTCCCATCTCTTCAGAGTCTGATTGATTCGAAAGGGAATTAATTTTCGATTAGAAATATGCCTTTGAAAAAGGGTAGGAAGTACAACTATTCAGATATTCTCAAGCGAAAAAGAGATTATTTAATTAGAATTTGAGTTTCCAATTGAGTAATAAGATAGGATGATTACCATTGGATGCATGATGACTTCAAAGTAAGCGACTAATATTAGAAGGTGAGAAAAAACTTAGGGACTAGAAGAAAAACTGGCACACGCAGTTTAGACTGATAAAATTCTGAGAAGATAATACGCCTAAGCTATGGATGGGCTTGAACTTACAAGATTCCGCGTCGCAGAATTAAATCCAATGCTTAAGAGAAATCAAAGAAGAGTTACTGCTAATACATATGTGAAGTTAAAAACCGATAAGAGAATGTATTCAAGATTAGAGACGGACGAAATAAGATTTCTAGTCTGCCAAGTGCTTGGTTTTTTTTTTCATTTTTTTGAAAATAGAAATAAAATCCAGATCAGGAAATTAGGCCTACCTCATGGAGTACGACTTCACGACGGATGTTGGTGTGGCCGAAATAAGGAGGGTATAAATATTTAGTGCAAGGAATTTGTCTTTACATCTTATGCAAATATTAAGGTAGGATGATCTTCCTTAAACAATATTAAACGTGTTTAGCAGTACTATCTTAAAGAAAGTCGGACATTAAAGTTTATAGACAGAACGCATCAGTTACCAAGAATTATCTTTAACAGAATTAAAGTGTGATATAGTGATAGCAACATATTCAATACGATTTACTACAGAAAGTGTTAAGTGAATTTTTACGAACTTTTAGTCTTCTGAAACAAGTATCAGAAGATTTATATTTCCGTTTTGTCTGTCTATGGACAAATATTATTAAAATATCATAAGCAACAATCACAACAATCAGAACAATTGCAACAATTGCGTCTTTTGTATGCGCAACAATCACAATTATAAATATGCAACAATTATAAACAGAGCCTCTTCAACAATCAGAACAATCGCAACAATTGCGCCTTTTGCATTCGCAACAATCACATTTTTAATAATAAGGGAAGTAAGGCAATATCAATTATATTTTCATAGACGTATCAGAAGACGTTGGGAAGCATTGTGATTTGTTTACTAATCGATATCCCTATGTGTTTAAGAACTAGTTGTACGAACAATCAACTTTGAAAGTGTAAACATATTTGAATAGAAAAGAATAAAGGACTAAAGGAACTAATTGTAATCTTTAAAGGACGTTGTCATTGAATGTGTTATTAATAAGCATCAAAAACTGTTACAGGTAATTGTAATGTTAACTTAGCCCCGTGTACAGATCGATATAGATGTTTGAAGAAGAGATATGTTGAGATAGATATTAGATGAAGTAGAGTTCGGGTACTTAAAGTCTCTGTCTCTCTCTCACTCTGCCTGATGTCGTTCGGCGTCTAACCTCTGTCTCTCTTGTGTCTCTTCCGTTGTCTGCTTAGCTCTTGATCGTCTTTTACGTTCAGCTTCATTCTTTCGATCCAAATCTCTTTTCAATCGTTTTCTCTCAATATCTTTCATAATATCGTTTACAATAAGTAATGTATGAAAATATACAATCAGCCTGTGCTCTTAAATAACAACCAATATAGTCTACATTCTTATTTACTGTTAACAATTTGACTTGGTGACTAAATTGAGTTTACAGTAAATAAGGTTAGGAATTTATATTGGTTGTTATTTAAGAGCACGGATAAACCAAGAAGAATCGATTCCCAATGAAAGCGGTTATGATTTGTTGAATAGTTTAGCAAATAGTGATATGTTAGTCCTTTTTGAATGAACTCATTATTTGATATCGCGCGTCATTGTTGACGGAGAGAACACGACATTTTGAAGATCAACAATGCTCATTTTGCACTTGTCCACTTCCTCGCAACAATGAAAACTGAACACCCGTTTTCCATTGTTGCACTACCATTGTGAATATTGTTCAGTAATGGTTGACGAGCGTAAAGCCTTTTTCCTCTGTTCTGCTTTTAAATTGGACTTATGTCTGTATGTTTTTATTTTTTAAATTTTGATTTTGTTCAATGTAAAGATTATTTACTATTGTAATGTTGATTTTTATATCTTTGTTTTTGTTTGACTTGTATTTTTAAGAATGGATTTTTCCTCTTTTTCCGAGCTGATTTCTTGGGAGGTCAATGGGGAGAGTGAGAAGCGAACTGTGGATTCGGCTTTGGTGGTCTACAGGGCTGTTCAGGGGGGTCCCTGCCGACCAATTCATACTCTTCCAAGTTGGTAGCTCGGAAAGTGCAAGCGTAGTTTTGATTTTTATATATTATTTTTTGTTGTTTGTTTGTGTGTTTCTTTTGGTGTTTGTGGGAGACCAAAAATTTGCTTTCTAGATACTGGCCTCCAGGTATTATTTCATTATTTACTTCATTACTTCATTATTTCGTCCTGTATAATTTGCCGCTGTTTGTGTGACACCCGGTAAGGCTATGACTCATGGGCGGGTGTCCGGCTGTATCGCTTCGTATCGGTTTGAAAGACTGTCATCGTGCTGAGCTGATCGAAGATTGTGTTGTAATTTCGTAGCAGTGCGGTGATCTCCTCAATTGCTGTGAGAAAGGCCTTGGTTCAACATTCTGTGGAGTTGCTCAATAAGCTTCCGCGGCTGTCAGTGGGGGCGTGGGGATCTCCTCTTCGGATAAGACTGCTGTGACATAGCGGCCATGATGTGCTGGTAGATCTTCTTCTTCGCGGAGACTGTCAGCGCTTCACTGCGGTCATTGGTGACCTATAAGGAAGCGATGCCTCGCCTGAGCTGTTAACTGTCGCGGAGATAAGTAGGTGTCTTCTACGGCCTGTCGGGTCACCGCTTCGACGATGACGTTGTCTCCGCTGTGATCTTCGCAGTGTAGCGGGTTGGGATATTGCATCGACGCGAATGCAAGCATAGGAAACATTCCTCCTGATTCTCCGTCGGCTGTCATTCACTGAGATGAATCAAACCTCTGTAGCAATCAACGAGGGCTTTCATAGTCTTCAGGAAGTTTCCTCCGAGGATGATGTCGAAATGGCAAGGTTCTGCGACGCAGAAATCTAGGGGAGGACTAATCTGTCGATCTCTAGTTGCGCCATGCACTTTCCAAGAATGGTTAGATTTTCGCCGCTGTCGCTGCCGAGTAATGGCGAGGCTGTTGGCTGCAAAATTGTTTGCGTCGGAAGGCCATCACGCTCACAGCTGTGCCGGTGTCTGTCAAGGCTGCCGTGGGACTTTCGTCGATCTTGATGGTTGTGATGTTGCTTCTAGATTAACAAGAAGCTACGACCAAGCTGTTGTCCTTTACAAAGGTTCTCGTTCTCGTTTTCAAGCTAACATCGTGACTGGCACAGTAGGCTGATTCTCTGACGGCGATAGGCTAACAGGTGGGTTTCTGGGGCCATTGATTAGATCTGCTGGCTTGGTTATGATATGGGCGCAATGGATCTGCTGTGGGAAGGCTTCTATTTGTCTTATGGATTTTGATTGCATCCTTGGTGTCTTCTGGCGTTGGCAGGGTTAGGACTACGGTCATTATATTTGGCAGGCGCTGGATTTGGTGGGCCTCAGCGACTCTATGTTGTTTCATCGTTCCGATCAGCCGACATTCCGCGAGGAAGGCTTCAATGGAATCGATACGGAGCCGCATGGACCACCAAAGGCCCTGTCCATGGGAACGCGTACAGTTCGAGCTCCATCGTCCCAACGGATCCTTCCAAATGGGCGGTCCCGAGGGAATGGTTTAAAATCACGAATGATTGAAGCATTAGCAAAGGATCTGATTAAACTGAATACAGGTCAAAGAACTCCTTATTAAACTAAAATCAGCGGTTTAAATAACTACAATAGACAAAGGACGATTGGTTGAGACACTAACACAAAGGGACAACACAAGGATTAGCTAAAACAAAGTAAACAATCAGTTAAAATTTATTTAATCAGTTGAGATTGAAGAATAAAGCGATTAACAAATAATACAATTTTCAAATCAATGTTTGGAAATGGAACAAACATTTAAACTTAAGAGAATTTATAAAAATTTAGAGATGAGAATTATTTTCTAAAATAAAGACTTAAAAATAAAATAAAAATTACTCATTACAATATCCTACCTTAAAACAGGAAATGCATCAAATAAAAGTACTTCTTCAATAGCGGTCATCATTAAATGCATTATTTCGAGAACTTTCTTCAGTTTTTCATCTCCATGATTGAATCTTTTTCCAAAAGTAATAGAACATATAATATTTGTAGTCATAGTATTGAAAATTGTTTGGATATTATCAATGGCGCCTTTTTTATCCCGGAAATAATCAATGAGTACCTGAGGAAATGATTAAAAAAAATTTACACGAAAAAGTGGCAATATTTAAGTAAAAAGTAATTCAGTAATAAGACTCTTTAAGATTTCTTAAGAAATCTGAATAGAATAAGAAATCAAAAGTAATGTGAATACACATATAACACACAATGTGAATAAAAGTAAAAGTAATGTGAATAAAAGCAAGTTATAATTTTGTGAACATTTTAAATTTGAAAGAATAAACAACGTTAGTTAAAAAAAATAAAATATGAAGTTACTGATTAACTGCAGTGGCCTAAACTAGAAACAGGTGCTCAAAGGAAAGAAAATGCAAAATAGGTGTGAAAGACATTGTTATAACAATAGTGAAAAGATTGTTGTAAATACGATCGTAACCGAAGTTCTGAGATGGCGAACAGATTCAGAACTGCAGTATAGCAAGTAATATTTCTCTGAAAAGCTACATTAATCAGAGAAAAAAGTAAATTTAAGAAGACATCTAGAAATGTGTAGGTTACATCTAAATAACGTTTGCACAATCCAAATGTTTTCCAAAGGTTTCCGTCGCCAGGCAACAAATAAATAAGGGTTCCAAAATGGACAAACGGACTTCACTTAATAGGAATTTAGTGAAAGAAACTACGAGGATCTACAAGT
Source organism: Thereuonema tuberculata (assembly GCA_023159025.1). Classification (NCBI taxonomy): domain Eukaryota; kingdom Metazoa; phylum Arthropoda; class Chilopoda; order Scutigeromorpha; family Scutigeridae; genus Thereuonema; species Thereuonema tuberculata. Next base: position 64,344,945 of record JAFIDM010001028.1, read on the forward strand.
ATGGGCCGTGGTAACTATTCATCCTAAGAAGAATTTCAGGTAAAGAAATAACAAATATTTCTTGCAGAAGAAAAGTCCCGTATCTAAAGCGATGATGGAATACGAAGATAGAAGACCCGGTAATGCTTATTTAAGACATTAAGTTTAATGAAACAAACGATTTAAAAGAGACATTTACAGTTAAATTGAAGAAGTAAATTTTTCAATATTTCAATGTTAGAAAGTTTACAAAGTTAAATTAATACTTTGAAATGTAAATACTTAGGAAGAAGAATATTTTTATTAAAGTTCCTCTATATAGAGGACTCTAGAGCGTTCTAAGGCTCCAAATGGAAAGAAATTTAGACAACAGGTGCGCACGCCGTTTATTGAAAAAACAAATTGTACAAAAAATGGTCAATAGATGGCACTGTAGCAATAGCTAACGTAAAAACAATAACTTGTGCTAATATTAAACCTGCTTCTTAGTTCTCTCCTCTTCATTTTAATATATTAGAATCCCTCACACAAACTTCTTCAAATTACTTAGTAAAATATTAAATAATACACATTGCAAATTTTTGGAAAAATTTCCTTATTCCTTTTTTCCTATTTATAAATAAAGACTAATGGTGATGTGCACCAAGCTGTGATTAATTTTGAAGGTTGTCAAATCTTTCATCAACTGGCATTTTCCGTGCATCAACGTTCGTTAGGGTTTAACAGCTGTTAAAATTTGACGACTCATCAGCGATTGAGCGACTGTTAAACCCCTAACGAACGTTGGTGCACGGAAAATGCCGGACTTGACAACCATCAAAGTTAACGAAAGCTTGGTGCACACCACACTAAGACAACAAAAGGGGAAACTGATATGACATATTCTCGATTAAAACAAACTTTCATTTCAACAATGAAATAATACCTTTGTATTTGAATAATGCTAAACCATATCGGTAAAAACCATTTAACAACCCCAAAAAAAATGATTAAATGGTTAAATTATTAAATGGTCAAGTAATATCAATAGTCATTTGCGGCAGGAACTGAAGCGCAAATGTTACACGAATTTGTCACCGTGATTTAGCTGCTGTAGACTCGTCTTGTACGGAGTACCGCAATATCTGATGCAAGCTAGCCTTGCAGTGGCAAACGGCATGTCCACTGCACAGGCAAAAATTAGTATTCGTATAATAATTGCGCTTCAGTTCCTGCCGCGAACGACTGTTGATATTACTTGGCCATGGAATATTCATTGGAGTGAAGAAGCCTACTTCTGCTTAAATGGGTAAGTGAATAATAGGTCTTTAAATAGGGGAAGTTAATATAGTGAATAATAGGTCTTTAAAGGCAAGTGAATACAGCGTAGTGACGGAGAAATTCGTGTAACATTGTGCTTCAGTTCCTGCCGAGAATGACAGTTGATATCACTTGGCTATGTAACATTCTTTGGAGTGATGAAGCCTACTTCTGCTTAAAAGGCAAGTGAATACCCATAGCTGTATCATATGGGCAACAGAAAACCCTCTTGTTATCTAAGACGTCCCTCTGCATTCTCCAAAAGTGACCGTGTGTTGTGGATTTACTGC
>JAFIDM010001028.1:64346612-64361009 GCA_023159025.1 Thereuonema tuberculata
CATCATTGGGCCCTATTTCTTTGAAGACATAACTCCTACTGGGCCCCTCACCGTTCCATAATGGGACAGCACTGTTATTATATGTTAGTGAATTTCGTAACACCAGAGTTTCAACAATTCGACTCTCTTCAGGAAACCAAATTCATGCAAGACGGTGAACCATATCACGCGTTGTTCAAAATTTGTTAAGACAGAACTTTACAAATGAACGCATTATCAGACGTTATTTCCAGACAACTTGAACTTTATCGGATCTGAAGGTCTTAGAACGCGCTGCAGAGCCCTCTATGTCGAGGAACATTACTATTAACAAACCTGTATATTAATTTTTATAGAAAGCTATTGCAGTAAATTCAATTTATTTCTACGTTTGATAATCACTAAAGTAGTCACCCTTTATTTTTCAGATGCCGTAAGTAATTCTTCTTTATTTACTGGGAAAGATTTCATTTATCAAGTAATATATCTAAGTATGTAAAATCAAAAATTTTAGTAATTAAACTCTTATCTAAAAAAAAGATAAAGTAATTTCATAGAGTTGCGTTCTAGAGATATATGGAATAGTATTCTAAGCAATAACATTTCTAAAGCCGTTTAGACATAGTCTTTGGTTTTTTCCTACCGGTACTAATTTCGCTGATACGCCTGAATCTGGATTCCAATCCCAAAGCAGAAATGATTGTTTGGGTGCTTTCCTCTTTAGTTCTGCGATCATATTTATTTGACCTTATTTTGCGTATTGTAAGATTGAACAATAGATCTAATTAAGGCTCAGTATGGTTTACCCATGGCCCTAACAAAAATCAAAAATATCTCAAAATACTTTAATCTTTACCTGCGCTTCCTCTTGGATGGATGTTATAACGCTGGCTTTACCAAAGCCAAGCTGTCGAAGTGAACTTAATATAAACCTCTTCTGCTCTTTGAATTCCTCTCCATCGCTAACTAAAACAGCTAAAAAACAACTCATTTATAGAAAGTATTGCATTCATAAAGTTTCGGATCTTCAATAACACTTCGTGCTCATAAACAAAGGCCTAATAGCTTATCTTAAGAAAAAATTTTTTTAGATTAAAAAAAGAATTTAATTAAAATAATAGGATTTTTTCATTGCAGATAATGTAATATTAGGCAAAAACAATAAAAGCAACTTCAATGATATCCTTATAACAAAAGTAGTGTAAGTATTCTATCTTTTCTGGTAAACTGTAATATAGAGCGTGTAAAGTTTCAGAAAAACACTTATAGAACAGCATGTTTTAGGATAATTTAAAGATACTAAAGATATTACCACAGTCTGAATCTTATGTTGTCAACCGCAGAGAAGTTTAAAAATCGTCACACATTTGAAGTCAAATAAAATGAAAAGAAAAAAGATAACTTTAAGGGATGCAAAGAGGTATTTGCACACATTCACACACTTTCTGAAAATTAAAATAAGTTAATAAAAAGACACGATCGATTTCGTTTACGATCTGAAATCGTAACCTTTTTGAAATGGATTAAAATATATATATCCAAAATACCTTTACAGATTAAAAACCAACATGATCTCTAATTTCATTAGTAGAGCCTTCAGGATTTGTTCAACCGAACAATTACTTTCCATCGAGCTTAATAACATTAGAGATCTACTAAAAGAAAACGGACATCCGGAAAGATTAATAGCAAGAACATTCAGAAGTATCACCCCGAAAATACAAAACAATGAAAACACAAACAAAAAAAAGTGTACTATGGATATGTTTGAATATCTTGTAACCCTTCCAACTTTGCCGAAATTTCTAGAATACTTACTAAATACTATATCAGTGTTAGAGCATGGGCTGATAATACATTATATCAAAAAATTAATCAAAATCAAAAACCTCATCTGCAAGACAGGTTACAAAGAAGAAACGTTATATATACGACTTAAAATGCGTGAAAAATTCTTGCTTTTATGTAGGAGAGATAGGATGGACTTTAAAAACCCGTATAAATGAGCACTGTAGAGTCCTAAAACGACAGGACTATAATTAAACTACGGCATTGCAAGAAACGAATTTCGAATCGCACACTCGACTTGGAAAACCCTCAAGTGTTGGGTTTATTCGAAAGAACATGGAATCTGTATTTATTATCCAAACATCTCATTGTTACAACGAAGGAGTATCTATAAGAAATTAATTTATAATATAGTATATTTATATTCTATTATGAATTAAAGAAACAAGAAGAAAAAAAAGAAAGGAGCCACAGGAATTAGTGAATTAGTGCTAACTTCACACTTCTTTATATACGCAAATATATGATATGCACATGTGTGTGTGTAACTAAGAATTTTTTTTTCTAATTTTTTGTCAATATCAGTATTTTTTTTCTTTAGTATTACTTTAATACTACAGAACTTTCATTTCAGTTATTTCCCCTATATTTCTATTTGAAAAGGTTGCGAGATCGTAACCGAAAACTATCGTGTCTTTTTATTAAATTATTTTAATTTTCAGTAATAGAGGCTACAGTTGCATGTTTGGTAAAATATTTTTAAAGTCCTATCTTTGAAACTTCTGTGACTTCTATATCTCATTAGAATTTACTTACATTTTGATTAAGGTTGATTTTCGTCCTAAACGGATCTTTTATGAAACATTATAGATATTATACATCATTAAGTAAATTATTTATAGTTATAGTTTAATATTTTATTATTGATTCCTTTTAGCGGACTACTTTGGGGCACAGGTGATATCGTTCCTTTGAATGAACAACGTAAAGTTTGTATTAGTGAGTCCAATCTGTATATTAAGCAGTCTGAAATATCTAAAGCAGGGGTGCTCAGACTTGTAGTGTCTGCGATCGACCACAAAATATTTAGGCGACAAGCGATCGACCACAAAATATTTAGACGACAAGCGATCGACGGCCGACTATTAGGACTAAGCTAAGGCATAGGTACTAAAGAAAAAACATACATACTAAAGAAAAATTATTTTATTGCCACATACTTAGAGATATAAAATATACATAACAGGCTATGTACCTAATAACATAATTGTAACATAGCCTTAAATTGCTAATTTTGACTGTATGTTGATGCATGACACTGCATATCATCCACGTGCTTTTTAAAGGATGGCACGTATTACTGAGCGCCAACCAAAAGCATGTTAACAGGTGTTCATCAGTAAGCCGATTGCCATATTGTGATGTAACTATTTTCATTTCTGAAAATGCAGATTCGCACAAGGAAGTTCATTCGAACAATCCTGTTAACTGAAGAGCTATTTGTTTCAAACATGGATATTTGTCTTCGGGTATCAAAGACCAAAATTTCATATCTGTTGCTCTAGCTTTGAGATGTACATCTGACATTATCTGCAATACCTCATTTTGGACAGAAGAGATCTCCATATTTTAAGTATTTGATATTTCAGTAGGAGATTTTTCAGCGTCTTCACAAGAAAATGAGTAAGTCATGAAAGTTACAATATCTGTCAGTTTATCGACATGAGAGAAACGTCTTTCGCTCAAAATGTTTTTTAGCTCTGTCTCGTAATTATCGTAATTTAAGTGAGAATTTGCTCTTGCTTCCAAAGCTGGAAAATTTTGAGATCCTTTTTGTTCAGTTGATTAATCAATAACTTCAATTTGTTAACAGAGTTTATTGCGGTAATCATGTCGATAACGGTTTGATTTTTACCCTGTAGCTCCAAGTTAATGATATTCAAATGATTTGTCACATCTGATAAGAAAGCTAAATCAAAGAGCCACTTTTCTTTTTTAAGTATCTCAGTGTCGTCACCTCGTTCATCTAGAAAAGAAATAATTTCAGGTAGTAATTCCTGAAACCTTTTTATAAATTTTCCGCGGCTCATCCACCTCATGTTTGTATAAAGAAGTAAATCAGTGTGCTCAGCAGACATGCTAGCTTCCAATTGCACTTTAAAGAGCGTCTTTCCAAGCTTCGAGCACGGATGGAATTCACGATCTTCGTGGCACTGTCCACGACAATCTTTTATATTTAGTATTTTTGAACATAAAACTTGCTGAATAATGATGCAAGAGAATGTGAAAAACGATGGGAAATCATCATTAGCTCGACACAATGCAACAAACCCATTTTATTGCCAGTCATGGATGGTGCTCCATCTGTTACATGCACACGAGTTTGTAAAAAGTAGCACATACCTTTTTACAAAATTCAGAAAAGCGTTGTAAAAATCTTCAACGCGAGGTTTCTTTTTTCAGTTGTAGCATTGTCAACAATTTTTCTTTAGCCGACATATCAGAAAATTTTTCGAATGAAAATACATAACTAGGCAGTATCAGTCATTATCAGTGGACTCATCAAAGTGCAAAGAAAAGTATATATATTCCATGATATCACTTTTCAGTTTGGTCTCCAAATCACTGCTCATGATCTCCGCACGTCTAGTAATAGTTGGACGAGATAACTGGACCTCCTTGATGGCAGCTATAATCTCTGTTATATTTTTTAAGTCATTAAACAGTACGTCTGCCGCTTCAATAAATGTTTCTTTCACTATCTTTCCAAAGGTTTCTTGTGTTTTATCAGTATGTAGGAAATTTTAAAAGACGCAATTGTTGCAGCTACTGATTGTTTGGCTGGTCTAGTGAACAGAGCCGGTGTATGGGGGCGATCGCCCAGGCCCCGCGCCTGGGTAGAAGAAAGAGGATAAAATAGGATCGTCACTTTTTGTTTTTAGTTGGTTAGATTTCGGTTTTTTTTTTTTGGTTTTTTTGATTGTTAAAGTAAGATTTCCGTTTTTTTTTTTTTTTGGTTGTTAAAATAGGATTGGCAAGGGCCCCGCAAAATTCATCTCGCCCGAGGCCCCGCACCCTCCTAACGCCGGCCCTGTATGAATATGGATTGCTCTGCTTTGTACTTTTCAAATCTTGAAGTTTTCATCTTCTTAACTCACTCTTTTGCGGAAAATCATTTTCATAATTTTTATGCACGGTTTTATAATGCTTTTCTAAGTTCCCGCGTTTAGGCAATGCTCGACAAACAAGGCAAACACACGTTTATTATGGCCAAAGATAAGTGTGTTTCGCCAAAGATAAAAAAATTCGTCCTCCCAATCACTATTAAAATTGTAGGTTTTACTTTTTTTCGCCGCAATCATTTTATGTTGCAAATTCGACGTACAAGTGTTCTAAAATAACTTAGTAATAATGAATGAGATAATTTTGCGTTAGCTTTATATGTGAAAAAGTAATTCTAGAAGAATCTGTAAAATTTTAGTCAATCAGTGCCCTGAACGTCACGCGGTTGCCATGCTTCTGGAATATTCCGACCAATCAGAGAGCAACGTGACGGGATCGAGTGTATCTAGAGAACAATGATTTCGATATAGTGCCCATGCTAATGAATGACAGGTCTCAACTTGAATTGAAATTATTATTATTAAACAATTAATCTAGACAAGAATTTTCGGCATCCGTAATGCGTAATTATTATTTAAAAGTGTCGCTTGAGTGACCGCCGCAGAAATGAGATTATTTTGTATTGATACCCAAATTATTTCCGCGATCGATTCCAAAAGCTCTCGCGATCGACCGGTCGATCGCGATCGACTGTTTGAGCATCCCTGATCTAAAGGAAGAAATTCGCCTAAATATTCATAATTTTTAAACTCAAAGATAAATCGTCTCTTGTTCTCAACTGGTTATGTTAGTTTCAAGATGATCCATTCTTTATAAAAAAAATGAATAAGAAGTTTGCTTTATTAGAAAAGTAATTAAATACTTAATATATTTTTTCAGGAAAAAAGAATACCTTCATAGTCGAAAATCCATCCAGATATTGAAAAAGGTGCTGGTCTTCCAGAAAATTCAGAACCTTTATCAATAAAGGCTTCTTTTACTGCGTCCCAACTGGATAAAATGATGATATATCTTTAAAAAAAAGTAAAACATAAAACATAAAAAAGTAAAACATTACTTAAAACTACAATATGCAATTTAATTCATGGTAAAATAAAGTGCAATTTATAAAGTATTTTTTTTCTACCTTCTTTCGTTTCTACGTATGTTGTTAGGCACATTTTTTATATTTATTCCAATAAAAACAAAATTAAAAAATATTCTTAATGTTTTTTAATGACTTGTACTAATGAATATTAACTGAATTGATATTAACTGAACTGTTAATAAATATTAACTAAATTAGTTTGATTTCTGGCTGCCATTGGTTTATGGTAAATGGTTGTCATTTACGTCATTAAAACTGAATTCATTATGTTTGTTTTCTTTTAATATTGTTTTAGTTATTTTATACTCAGTTTCAATTTTTGAGTATTGAATTCTAATTTCTATTGCATTACAGAAGGGTTAATTGTTCTATATTTTGTTTCTTTATTTTTTATCTTGATTTATTCAACTATTTTATCGTTAATTTAATTTAAATTGATTTCGTATGAATGTAATGCAATTAGTATGTAACTTCAGAACATGCACACAGGATCTACAAATAGCACCTAGCAGGACTGTAATTTCTTAGTATTAATAAATAATAAAAAAAAAATATAAAATAAGTTTATACTTAGCTTACACGAATTTAACAGAATTTATTAAAATACCCTAATATCTACTTTCTTTAAACTAGAGACTCGAAATTTTGTTTCAATCCAGTATTTTAATACGAAGAATTAATTTTTAAATATATGTATTGAGATAATGCAGATACTTTTTGCCTCGATATAAATACAATGTGTATTACATGTCACATGACAAAGTGGTTAATATCAAATAAAAGCCTGGGATGTCTTCTTCAATATCAAGTAGTTTTTATCCTGCATAGTCACCAACTACAGCAATATACTTGCGCTAACGCTGAACTAGTTCTTTAATCTCTAAGGCGTAGAACTCAGATCTTTAGGATAGGAACCAATGACGAACAGCAGCCTCAGCTTCTGCATCGGAGCTGTAGCGATTAACCTTCGGATGTTCCTTTAACTTTGGAAACAAACAAAAAAATCCTTGGGCGTAAGATCTAGTTGGATGCGGCTGAGAAATTACAGGGATTTTTAACATTTGAAGACCATCTACAGGGCGATGGCTAGTGTGAGAATGACGTGGTGAAGAATGACATTCATTCCCGGGCGCACCCTGTACAGTCATATCATATACAGCTCGGGATTCACAGATTTACGACCAGTCAGGAATTCGATGTGCATGACGCTTTTGAAAGTCCCAAAGTCAGCAGCACTTTCCCTGCTGAAGCCACAATCTTCGCTTTTTTGGGTGGTGGGAAATTCATATGGCGGTCTCGTTTCTGGGTTCAATGGTGTGCATACGACTCGATCCCGGAACAATTTCCTCCAGAAAAGCATTACATTCTACCTCATATCGGTTCAATATTGGCCAGCTCTTGCTGTTCGATCCGCCGATTAGCACGAATCAATTTCATTTACACATTATTGGTGCTGGTAGTCTGTGACTGTCACTCGTCTCCCTATGTGCATTTTGTCCGCAAGCGACGATGTCTTGGAATTATTGTCATTCACTGCCCTTATCCAACGCATTACCGTGTTCACATCCACAAACATCCTGTCAGGAACTCTATAATCGCTCGCTCCTTCAACCCCATATCCATCGATGCCGCCATTTTTACTGTTACTGCGTAGCCGGTTCATGTCCATGAAGATACTTCTTGGCGCTATAGGTTAGGTATTACTGTTCACATTGGCGTAATCTTTGGATACGTCCTCGAAGTATCCGCGAAAATATAACTGAGGAGGCAAAAACTTTTCGATCATCCCTTCCGAAACAGAAAACCTCCATTATCTCGAAAAGTATAAGCCCCATCAAAAACACCTATTTATCTTTTTTTGAAGCATGTTTAATGAGGAATTCCGTTGTCTGAAGCAAATCCGGTAGATCTGCGATACCCTTTATATAACTAATTGTAGAAAACAGTAATTTAGCATAATGTAACTTTTTTAAGTGCAAATTTTGAGCTTGATGATTTGTTTTCATTAGCTTCTCAATATTTGGCTAAAGCTTTGACAGTAGTAATCTTAAGTCACGTGCACTAACAGTATCCGGACTGTTTCTGTTTTTTGTTAGTATGTGGCTCACCGCACTAATCCCCAATATGGTAAGTTCCAGGAAGTACAATGATTAACAGTTTTTGCTCAGTCTCAGAGAACTTGAAATCTCGCATACTATTTCAGCCGCTATTAATTATATCCAATGGTATTGAAGATTCGATTTGAGATTTCGTCATTGTGAAACTCAACTTTGCCAGAAGAGTTCTTGTTATTCCGCCTTCCACTAGTGGATTCACTATCAAGACAGGAATCTTTTGATATTCAAGACAAGAATATCAGGAACTAAAAAAAAAAAATGCCTAAAAACTGTCCTGCCAATATTTAGTCTGAATGAAGCCCTTTTCGCCTACATTAAATTGAAGTTGTCGCCTTGAAGCTGTTCGTTTAATGTATGCTGTTTTTTTTTTTTTTACATAAATATCAACGCTATCAACAATACGTTATCTATATGTTGATTTTCATGCAGGACTCCTAGTGAAAAGACTGCATAAATCCAATTACGAAATTAAATAGCTTAAAAATTCGTTTTAATCTAAATTTCAACAAAAGATTTTCATATCTGAACATCTTTACAATATCAAATGACCCTTGAAGTCCTTATTCAGCCTTGCACCTCTAGATGAGCCCCTCAGGAGGATGCTGGCGCAAAGTGACAATCACTACTTTAAACTGTTTTGTTTGTTGCTATCTTTGTATTGAGCTAAGATTCATCTTAAGATACATCTTAACATAACTTTTGATTAGTTGTTATGATTTGGCTTGTAAATGATCAGTAGATTCCGTAAGGGGTGCTAATAGTGTGGGATATTAAATGTTTGGAGTGGGAGAAGAGGAGGAACCCTTAAATGTTCAATATATGATCTTACAAGTAATTATAGTTTAGAAAATCCAAGAAACAGAACAAACTAATTATAACATTTCTGTTTAATCTCAACCTTTTCATTCATGCTCAACGTCACTTTGCCAACTAGAGGCTAGACTATTCATGTTTGCTGGTGACTGCCCGTATTAATTCAGATCAGCTTTATCACGGCCAACGTCAATCTCTTCGTCAGTAGAAGAAATGCGCCGTAATCGCTTATTTCGATGCTCTGGTGGACTTGCTGGATGTTGTGGATGTGTGTTCCTGGGGATACCAAGACCACTTGAAGGATTGAGTGTTCCTTGATGTTCGGGTGGTGTACAGCTGTCGCAATAGTAACCTTGTTCCAATTTAACGTTACTCATTGGAGGTTGCATTCCGTTTGGTCCTTGCATAATTGAAGCTTTAGACAATCTCCACAATTCAATTGACGAAAATACACCTGTTGCCAATATTGTATCACTGCCTGCAACACCACAGTAAGGGTTATTTCCTTTATGCTGTTCATCTTTGTCATTATGGTCGCATTGTATTCCACTCAAAGCTTCGTGGCTATGGATGAAATTAGCCAAATAAAGATCCAATTCTGGGACGGAGACATTAATGTGGTATGGATTTACACATAAACCAGGATGTAGGCAATTTGGAGATTTTTCAAGTCTTTCACCATTAGTATTCTCTAATGGTATAGCTTTGAACAAAATCACCATTACCAAATCTAACTTCCAAACTTTGTCAGCTTGACGAAGACAGTCAATTCGCCGCATTTTTCCTTTCTGATCTGGATTGCTCAATACACACATTGCAGGCTTTTTCCCCGTTAAACTTAAAACAAAATCCTCTCGGCATTCCTGAGTTATATCTTTCCGTAGTTTTCCTAATAATCGTGAAGCCCATTTCAGAATAATCTCAACCATCTCATTCATGCTCAACATCACTTTGCCAACTAAAGGCTTGACTACTCATGCTTGCTGGTGACTGCCCGTAATAATTCAGATCAGCTTTATCACGGCCTACGTCAATCTCTTCGTCAGTAGAAGAAATGCGCCGTAATTGCTTATTTCGATAGTCTGGTGGACTTGCTGGATGTTGTGGATACCATTAGAGAGTACAGATGGCAAAGATGGCTAGTTGGCAAGTGACGTTCAGCATGAATGAGAAGGTTGAGATTAAACAGAACGGGGGTCACGGTTATTAGGATAATTACAACATTATTTCTAAATCACACATTAAAAAAATAATAGCTTTAATTTAATAATCATACATAAAATTTAAAATAGCATTAAAAGTTAAAATATATTGTTCGAGCTCATGTTTACATTAGTTGCTGGTACTGTAATGAAGATGATGTTATCAAATAAAGACTTACAGTATGCTTTATCACTGCACCAAATTGTTATTGTTTATCTTTCAAGTACTCATGAATCTCTTTAATTACTTAGAGGTTGTTCAAATATTACTTAAGTATTCAAAGGGGGAGGGGGGGGTTCAAGCTATGCTTACGTAAGACAGACAAACATTTTTTTTCATCAATATTTCAATGGTATTTACTGTTAATGATTTGTCAAATCTTATGGAAGCACAAGGAGTTTTTGTGCGTTCATATTGAAGCAGAATAATATTATTCTGTATTAATTGTAATTTTAGAATATTTAAAAGTGAGAATTTAAAATATTTTTTAAATATTTGTCAGTGTGACAAAATGGTGAGTTGAACGTAATATGAGATATCTGACTGATAATGTCCCAAATAAATCAGACAATGATGTCGAGATTAATGAATCTGGGCAGTTCCAATCAGGATCAGAATATGCAACCTGCGTTTATTTTTATTCAAAATTTTCAGAAGGCTGTAAGAGTGAATTGTGGATCAGTGCTTTTTATACAAAATGTGGGCTCATAGTGATTATCTAGGTCTAGAGTATTTATATTTGTGTTTTTTGTAAAACTAAGTGAATTCTGATTTGTTTGTTACTCCTTATATGTTTATGTCAATAAACCTTTTCTTTAACGCTTTTTTCCGAATTTCAAAACTTTTTTCCTTTTAAAATAGTACTGTCAGGGCCGTCGCGTGGTTTGTTGGCGCCCGGGGCAAGATTTCGTCAGGCAATCTCCAATTCAACAACCATGAATCATGAATCTCCAATTCAACAACCAAAAAAAAAAACTGAATCTCCCGTTGCCGCGGCGCCCCCCTAGCCGCGGCGCCCTGGGCAAGATTTCGTCAGGCGCCCCCTCAATCTCCAATTCAACAACCAAAAAAAAAACGGAATCTCCTTTTGCCGTTGCCGCGGCGCCCAGGGCGATTGCCCCGGTCGCCCGGCCCACGCGACGTCCCTGAGTACTGTCTCATATTACTATCCGACTTTGAAACTGCCGGATCTTGACTTTATTTAGAAAAATTTAAAAATTCAGAAGTCTGTAAGGTCACAACATTTATGTTTATGCAGCACGTTTCACGTAAAATTCAATATGACATTTCTTTTTATTTTCTTATCTATGTCTGTTCTGAGACATCCTAGGTCCAAAAACGTAATAGGTTTCTCATACTCCTAACTTCTCCTCTGCACTGGCTATTTACCACTGGCGATAAAGAGTGTGGGGCTGACTGGGCTACAACCAGGGAACCCCAAATAATGTATTCATGTATGTGTATAAACTTTACAGACTTGGTTATGTTATTAATTCAATAAATTGTTTGTGAATGAATAACTAGTATACTTTAATGATCCATCTCTTTATGGTGTGGAGTATAAACATTAAATGAAAGGACCAAATTGCACACCAATATTATACAATAATATATTAACATCAATATACTGCATGTTTCGAAGCTTTTGAGCTTCTTTATCAAATGCTATAAAGAAAAGGAAAAACTAGGCTTACATAATTTATATTTTTTACAAGTAACGATTGATATGTTTACAAGGAACAATTGAATACAAGTTACTTATTCACAACAAAATTAGTGATACTAAATAACAATACAGAATTTTGCTTCAAGCCAATTATATACAATAATCACTATTATAATTAGTGCAACCATTAGTGAGCATACATAATTTATTATTTACAAGTACAATCAATGTGGATATTAAAAATTATTATATATACTTTGCCAATATTACAAATTATACTGTAGTGCGTTGGTGACAGATACATCAATATTATAACAATCTTTTGACTTTATCAATAGCGATTCCAGAAATTTTCTTAGGTAATGATCCTTTTCAATACCATAAATCACAGGGTTTATGATATTGAAAAGGAAAATTATCTAAGAAAATTTCTGGAGTCGCTATGATTGATGTATCTGTCACCGATGCACTACAATATAATTTGTAATAGTGATTATTGACACAATTTATTGTGAATATTAATTTTTAATATCCACGTTGATTGTTACTTGTAAATAATAAATTATGTATGCTCACTAACGGATGCACTAATTATAATAGTGATATTGTACTGTATAATTGGATGAAAGCAAGTTTAACGTCCATAATTATTCATAAATAGACAGAGAAATTCTGTATTGTTATTTAGTATCACTAATTTTGTTGTGAATAATTATGTTCTATAAACCATATCAATTGTTACTTGTTAAAAGTATATATTATGTAAGCCTAGTTTTTCTTTTTCTTTATAGCATTTGATAAAGAAGCTGAAAAGCTTCGAAACATGTAGTGTATTGATGATAATATAAGATTTTATAGGTATATTGGTGTGTTTGGTTCTTTCATTTAATTTAGTATACTTTAAACCTCTTTACATCTTTATTTATTTTCTATTCGTGTATCAATTACTGTTCTTTTTCAGAAGCCAGATCCACAACTCCCGGACGATTCTTTTTCGCAGAGGGGTGATACGCTGAGATGGGCAGTTTCCTAAGATCTGTTTGAAAAAAATAACGGAGGAGCATTTTTTGCAGTAGTATAATTCTACTGCAATTCTATCCATAATTCTTTCCCGAAAACCGCAAATAGAACGCAACTACTAGTAAACTAACACTGATAAAAAGTAAACATCCCCTCTTTATTTCCCCTCACCCCTATTTTGATGAAATCGAAGGAGACCTGACTCATGAGCAAAAGCGCTGAAGGTTCTCATAAACAAAAACAAATAGTACGTATATATGAGAAAAATATGCTCCTTTTTTATAGTAGGCTAAACATAAATTAGTTTTATTTAAGGGCCCTGACAAAATTTCCAGCCAGATGCCCCAAGTAAGCTTCATCAGCCACTGATATTTATCTTAATATATATATTAAGATATATCGGATGGCCAAACTCAAATGCACCCTATTCGAGTTTAGCAATGCAAAGATTTCAGTCAATCATTTGCAATTTAGAAAATTTAGTACGTAAAGAACATAAGAATAAAAATTAACTGATATTACTAAACAAAATAGCCGGACAGCATTCTGAAATTTGAAAAAAACCAATACAAAATTCAGAAATACAAATAAACACACAGGATGGATTATGGAGAAGATACCAATTGAATTAGGGGAGTATTTACAACCTATGCTTACATAAAACCTATGCAAACAAGTGAAACTAAGACTCTTCCCACATCTATAATGCAAAATTAGAGTGCCGAGACAGAAAATCAAAAGACCGCAGGTTGAGTATTACAATAAAAGATAAAAAACATCAACACTTCGATCCAATGAAACACCAAAGTGCAACGTATTATTGAATGGATCAAACCAACAATTTCGTAAATCGTAAGATAAAGATTTCTTACTACATTTCAAAAAATAAAAAGGTCTAAAAAGTCTAAAAATCTTATTGTCTAAAAATCTCATTTAAAAGAATATACTTATGATTTAAAAAGTAACTATAGTCAAAATATCGTTACCAAGGAAATTTAAAGAAACGTAATTATCACGCAATTAAAAATAAAACAATAAACAATCTCATTTTCCTCTGCTTTGATTCAAATTTATGATATCCTTGGACATGGTTGGTATTTTACCACCATAGCACCAAGTCAGTATTGTTAATAAAACTAGCGACGAACACAAACAACAGTAACTTAAGGGTCATTCCATGCCAAGTGGTCTAAAATTAAAAAAAATTCCCGCCATCCTGTTTCGAATTTTGTTCAAATTTTAGCTGTAGCACCGGTAAGGTTTTAAACTAAGTTCCCCAAAATTTGAGGTCCCAAGCTTCAATAGTTGTTGATCTAGACCCATATCAGAAGAGTACCGTAGTCGGTCCATGTTCGAGCAACATTAAACAAAATGCCACTTTTGGGGTCTAATAAAATTGAAATTAACTTATAAAAATGGCTAAAAATTTGAGATCCTATACAATTTTTCCTGCTGATTCCAATAAAATTAATTTTAACATTATGGATGCAAAATTCAGTCAAACAAGTTGACTCAAAGTGTGCGTAAAAATGTGTTGTGACTTCCCGCCACAAAATTTGACAATATTTAGACTCCAACAACTTCCAGGCAGAAAAAGATAT
>JAFIDM010001028.1:64361109-64371853 GCA_023159025.1 Thereuonema tuberculata
CCCCATCCGGCTTGCTATTAGTTTTTTTTAACCTTTTGTTTTTTTCCCGTCTTTTTGTTGTTTGTTTGTTGGTTTTGTTGTGGTGATTTTTGTATTTGGGATCTAAAACATGATTGGTAGGTAAAGGTTTCCTTTGTCTTTCACATAAGGCTAAAGCCATTCGACACCTGGCAGCAGCCTTCGAGAACCCTCGAAAGCTGGGCGAAGCTCACCACGGAAAGTTGCAATATATAGACAGAAGATGTTCTCGAATTATGCAGGGCCGTGAAACCTGATATGTTGGACGAGGACAAATTCTTATTTGATGAAAGGCGTCGCCGAAGATATTTATAATCTTTTCCTGGCCCTCCGTATCGATTCCATTGAAGCCTTCCCCGCGGAATGTCGAGCTGATCGGAATGATGAAACAAAACATAGAGTCGCAGAGGCCCGCCAATTCCAGCGCCTGCCAAATATAATGACCGTAGTCCTAACGCCGCCACCGCCAGCAGACAACAAGGATGCAATCAAGACCCTTAAGACAAATAGAAGCCTTCCAACAGCAGATTCAGCATCTCGTTGCGCCCATTTCATCACCAAGCTAGCAGATCTACACAATGGCCCAGAAACCCATATGTTCAATCCCAATACCACAGCTACAGGCCTAATCCCGTCTGCACTTAACAACCTTCTCGCCAGATCCACAACGATGGCATATACGGAAGACAAGCCTATCTGCTTCTACTGCCAGCGGATATAACATGTACAGGACGAGGCAGCGCAACGAGCGCGAATAGCAGCATTACGGCCAGCGTCGAAGACCAGGGGAAGAGACCCGCATCAGCTAAGAGTCTCAAGTATACAGGAACACCGTGGGAAACGACGGATACCACGACGCAGAAGCCGATCGAGAAGCTGCCAAATACGCAGAAGAGCATCGATCCCCTTTCGCCGTCAGAGAAGCAGCCTACTGTTCCAGTCACGATGTCGGCTCGAAAACGAGAACGAGAACCTCTGTAAAGGACAACAGCTTGGTCGCAGCTTCTGTTAGAAGCAACATTACAACCATCAAGATGGACGAAAGTCCTACCCCTGCCTTTACAGACACAGGCGCAGCTGTGAGCGTGATGGCCTTCCAACGCAAGCAATGGAAAATTCTGCGCCAACAACGGAAAATTCTGCCGCCAACAGCCTCGCCATTACTCCGAAGCGTCATCGTCAGCGGCGACCATCTAACCATCCTTGGAAAGTGAATGGCGCGACTAGAGATCGACGGATTAGTCCTCCCCTAGATTTCTATGTTGCAGAACTTTGCCATTTCGACATCATCCTAGGATGGAACTTCCTGAAGACGATGAAAGCCCTCATTGATTGCTCCAGAGGTTTGATTCACATCAGTGAAGGACAGCCGACGGAGAATCAGGAGGGAACGTTTCCTATGCTGGTCGTCGATGCAATATCCCAACCAGCTGCGAAGATCACAGCCTACAATGATGACGCAGAGGAGACAACGTCATCGTCGAAGCGATGACCCGCCAGGCCGTAGAAGACACCTACTTATCTCCGCGACAGTTAACAGCTCAGGCGAGGCATCGCTTTCTTAAAGGTCAACAATGGCCGCAGTGAAGCGGTCACAATCGAGGACTGTGAGAAAGGCCTTGGTCGACCATTCTGTATGGCCGCTGTGTCACAGCAGTCGTATCCGAAGAGCAGATCCCCACGCCCCTACTGACATAGCCGTGGAAGCTCATTGAGCCACAGCAGCTCCACAGAATGGTCGACCAAGGCCTTTCTCACAGTAATCGAGGAGATCACCGCATTGCTACGAAATTACGACACAATCTTCGATCAGCTCAGCACGACGACAGCCCTTCAAACCGATACGAAGCGAATCAGCCGGACACCCGTCCATCAATCACAGTCTTACCGGATGTCACACGAACAGCGGCAAATTATACAGGACGAAATGACGAAGTTGTTGCAACTAAAAGTCACCCCACATAAGAGTCATAAATAGACAAGGGGGCCAGTATCTACAAAGCAGATTTGGTCTCCCCCAGGTTTGGTCTCCCACAAACACCAAAAGAAACACAAAAACAAAGAAATAACAAAAAATAATATATAAAAATCAAAACTACGCTTGCACTTTCCGAGCTATCAACTAGGAAGAGTAGGAATTGGTCGGCAGGGACCCATCTCGAACAGCCCTCTGGACCGCCAAAGCCCAATCCACAGATCGCGTCCCACCCTCCTCATTGACCTTCCAAGAAAGCAGATCGGAAAGAGGAAAAATCCCTTCTTAAAAATACAAGTCAAACAAAAAAAACAAAATTACAATTTAAATAATCTTTACATTTAACAAAATCAAAATTAACAAAAAAAAAGCCATACAGACATATGTTCTAATTTAAAAACAGAACAGAGGAAGAAGGCTACACGCTCGTCAACCACTACTGAGCATCTTAAAACAAATCATATAAATATAAATAACTCATCTTAAATCCTTCTTCCACTTACAAAACATCTTTAATCCTCTATATTTCGATTCCTTTAGCAGAAATCTTCTTCATGGAAAACTACAGAAAATGTAGAGAAAAACCTAACATTTTCTCTAACATTTAAAAACAGAATTCTAAGCTTAAACAATCATGTAGTCATACATGGTACAAACTTTCTTGAATAACAAAATAAATTCATACAACATATAACAATCACAAACTTTCTTTCCAGAATAACAAAAAAATTTATACAACAATCCCAAATTCTTAAACAAATAACATTCACTAATTCTTTTAGAAACAATTTATGTCAATTTCAATTTTTGTTTCAAAATTTTATTATTTTTTATAATTTTTTCAAAAAAACTGAATGAAATGGGATTCATTTTAAGTGCTTTAATTTTGTTAAAACAATTTGTCAGATTAATAAAGCCTGATTCCAACATGAATCTTTCTGATTCATCTTGGGATACGTATATAATGTCAATAATTGGATCCGGTTTATGTGCCAAATTTATTGTATGATATGCCCAATCTGACAGTTCTGGTTTATTGTCTCTACAAGCATTAGTATGTTCCGTTAACCGTTCTTTAAATGACCTTCCGGAACTTCCAATATATAATCCCCCACAGTCCCTACATTCTTATGTATAAATTACTCCCATTTTGTACAATTTGTTGATTTTTTCTTGCCTTCTTTTTTTGAATAACACGTTTCCCTTATTAAATACTATTTTAATTTTGTTTTCTTCCAAAATGTTTTTTACATAACTATCTATTATAAAACCAATAGGAAACCGAATTAATTTGTAATTTGTGACTTTATTACTGTTTATTTCCTCTACTTTCTTTATTTTCCTTTTGCGAAAAAATTTATCAATACTTGATTTAACAAATTCTCTTGGATAGCCATTCATTTCCAATTTTTCCTTTAAACTATTAATTTTCCTTTTTTAATTTATGGTTAGGATTTCTTCGGTGGGAGATCCCATTCTCGGGTGCGAGAGTCGGGATACTAACACCGGGCGCACTTTCTGGGTTGTCATCGGAGGTGTTTGGCTGGCTGAGGAGTCCTAATGAGGACGAAACGGTCCGTCCCAGTCTCTTCCCGATGACAACTCGAAGTGCGAATCCTAACTTTAGCTTTGTGCCTTCCGATTGATATTTTTCTTCTATTAATTTTCCCTTTCCATAAGTTTTTGTCTTCAGTGTAAGCAGTTATTCTTTTTAAATTATTGAAAATTATCTCTTTCTTAGTGGATACTTTGTGATGTGACTCCAAATTTTTCATATATAGAGGAAATATAGAGGATTAAAGATGTTTTGTAAGTGGAAGAAGGATTTAAGATGAGTTATTTATATTTATATACTAAAGAAGAATTTTTGAATTTTCATTAAATCATATAACTGTTGTAAACTTTCCCCCCCTTCCTCCTCTTATCTTCCTAGGGTTGATAGGTTCCTTAACAATAATCACTTCCTGGATGGAATTAATTAAATTTATGGTTAATGAAATAACATCAAAACATATTTTATCATTTTAAGTCTTGTTATTTCCAGTCAACTATCATTTCTATAATCTTTTATTTCTCTACCTGTCTGTCCGGCGCAGTGCAACAATGGAAAACGTTGTTTCCTTTTGCATTGTTGCGAGGAAGTCGACAAATGCAAAAGGTGCAATTGTTGTGATTGTTGTGATTTCCAATATTCACAATGGTATGCAACAATAGAAAACGGGTGTTCAGTTTTCATTGCTGCGAGGAAGTCGACAAATGCAAAATGAGCATTGTTAAACTTAAAAATGTTGCGTTATCTCCGTCAATAATGAATTCATATCAAATAATGAGTTCATTCAAAAAGAAATAACATATCACTATTTGCTAAACTATTCAACAAATTATACCACTTTCATTGGGAATCAATTCTTTTTGGTTTATCCGTGCTCTTAAATAACAATCAATATAAATTCTTAACCTTATTTACTGTAAACTCAATTTAGTCACCAAGTCAAATTGTTAACAGTAAATAAGAATGTAGGCTATATTGGTTGTTATTTAAGAGCACGGGCTGATTGTATATTTTCATCTATCACATATTACAAACGATATTACGAAAGATATTGAGAGGAAACGATTGGAAAGAGCACAACAGACAGATTTGGATCGAAAGAATGAAGCTGAAAGTAAAAGACGATCAAGAGCTAAGCAGACAACGGAAGAGACACAAGAGAGACAGAGGTTAGACGCCGAACGACATCAGGCAGAGTGAGAGAGAGACAGAGACTTTAAGTACCTGAACTCTACTTCATCTAATATCTATCTCAACATATCTCTTCTTCAAACATCTACATCGATCTGTACACGGGGCTAAGTTAACATTACAATTACCTATAACAGTTTTTGATGCTTATTAATAATACATTCAATGACAACGTCCTTTAAAGATTACAATTAGTTCCTTTAGTCCTTTATTCTTTTCTATTCAAATATGTTTACACTTTCAAAGTTGATTGTTCGTACAACTAGTTCTTAAACACATAGGGATATCGATTAGTAAACAAATCACAATGCTTCCCAACGTCTTCTGATACGTCTATGAAAATATAATTGATATTGCCTTACTTCCCTTATTATTAAAAATGTGATTGTTGCGAATGCAAAAGGCGCAATTGTTGCGATTGTTCTGATTGTTGAAGAGGCTCTGTTTATAATTGTTGCATATTTATAATTGTGATTGTTGCGCATGCAAAAGACGCAATTGTTGCGATTGTTCTGATTGTTGTGATTGTTGCTTATGATATTTTAATGATAGTTGTCCATAGACAGACAAAACGGAAATATAAATCTTCTGATACTTGTATCAGAAGACTAAAAGTTCGTAAAAATTCACTTACCACTTTTCTAAAGTAAATCGTATTGAATATGTTGTTATCACTATATCACACTTTAATTATGTTAAAGATGATTATTGGTAACTGATGCGTTCTGTCTATACACTTTACAGTCCGACTTTCTTTAAGATAGTACTGCTAAACACGTTTAATATTGTTTAAGGTAGATCATCCTACCTTAATAATGTCGTAAGATGTAAGACAAATTCCTTGCACGATATATTTATATCCTCCTTATTTCGGCCACACCAACATCACACACCGTACTCCATGAGATAGGCCTAATTTCCTGATCTGGATTTTATTTCTATATTCAAAAAATGAAAAAAAAAAAAAAAAACCCAAACACTTGGCAGACTAGAAATCTTCTTTCGTTCGTCTCTAATCTTGAATACATTCTCTTATCGGTTTTTAACTTCACATATGTATTGGCAGTAACTCTTCTTTGATTTCTCTTGAGCATTGGATTTAATTCTGCGACGCGGAATCTTGTAAGTTCAAGTCCATCCATAGCTTAGGCGTATTGAATTTTATCAGTCTAGATCAGTTAAATTTTATCTGTTTTATTCTTCTCAGAATTTTATCAGTCTAAACTGCGTGTGCCAGTTTTTCTTCTAGTCCCTAAGTCTGCCGTGCTGGCGTGGTCGTGCGGTCTCGGCGGCGGCCAGCCATGGCGTCCAATGCGCCAGTACCTGGGTTCGAATCCCGGTCGTGGCATGGTTGTTTCTTTCGTCTTCTTCTGTGTGTTGTGTCCGCTGGGGACCCGAAATCTGCTCTGTAGGTAGTGGTCCCCATGTGTCATCTATATGTTACAGGCTGTAGTCCCTAAGTCTTTTCTCACCTTCTAATATTAGTCGCTTACTTTGAAGTCATCATGCATCCAATGGTAATGATCATATCTTATTACTCAATTGGAAACTGATAGTAAATTCAAATTCTAATTAAATAATCTCTTTTTCGCTTGAGGTTATCTGAATAGTTGTACTTCCTACCTTTTTCAAAGATATATTTCTAATCGAAAATTAATTCCCTTTCGAATCAATCAGACGCTGAAGAAATGGGAAGTCCCAATTCCGAAAATCCCATGGTAGAAATAGAGGGAAAAAAACAGATTTTTTCTAAAAAAAAATTAAGATTGGAATAACAACATCCTCACCTCGCCTTTACCACCTCCCTATTATTACCTCATTCTTGCTCTATCGACCACAACAATCTAACAACAATTTTCTTAACCTATACGTGCACCAATAACAGACATCCTCAACAACAATATATTCCATCCAAGCATTCAGTCCAACAATCGAACTATTCTTCCAAGCTACAAGAAATAAAAATCGAAAATAAAAAAGAAAAGAAAGTAAGATAAACAAATGGGAGAACACAGCCTTCATCACCCCGGACGGTCTCTACGAGTTCACGGTGATGCCCATTGGTGTGTGCTTTGCCCTTCGAGACTAAGATCAATAGCGTGCTGCAGGTATTAAAGTGGTCGATTTGCTTCTGTTACCTGAACGATATGACCGTGTACTTAAAGAACTTCACAGAATACCTGAAGAGACTTCACGCCGGTCTTCCCTGTATCGATACTGGAAATCTTCGGCTGAACCCAAAGAAGTGCACCTTTGCCGCCCATTCAATCAAGATCCTCGGGCACATCATGGGTCGAGATGGGATTCGCCCCGATCTGGAAAACATGCAGGCGGTATCGTCCTTTCCTCTGCCGAAGAATCAGACGCAGGTCCACAGTTCAAAATGTCGATGGGTTCACCAATAAAATCACAGACTTAGATAAGTAAAAAGCCTAGTTTCTGATGGTACCTATTGGTTTTCATGATTACGAAGCGTGGTTTTTTTAAGTAATTAATGCCTCATACCACTTTTCACGTTACCTCATACCTCTAGACAGCTCTGGTTGATGGAGGGTAATAATCTTGAAACAAGCTGTCCCAAGTTCACAAATTCCTAATTCCTAATTTATCAACTTTATTTATTTTATCTGATAAAATATGAAAGATAAATAATAAGAGGTTTCATTAAATTCTCTGAATTATTTCTTAAATTATTGTAAATTTTATATTTTTACCTGACTATTTATATTTGTTTTTTTATAGGTTTCTCCCCTCTTCGTTTCTTGGATGGAATAAACTCGAAAAGATTAAAGAAAATCTTCATAGTTTTGTTGATGAAATAATTGAAGAACATATTGATTCATTTGATCCGAACAATATTCGAGATCTTATAGACTATTATTTAAAGACAATGCAGGACAAAGGATTAAATTTCAATGACGAACACAATGGCACAATCTTTTCTAGTAAGCGAAATTAAACTAATTTCAAAAATTACAGTTGTTTTTTGATAAGACATTTTCTAATTAACAGAAAACATTTGGAACTTCAGTACTTGGGTGAATAAAAACAATACCACTATTTGAAATTCCTATACTGTGTATCAGTATATACTTATTGAGCCTTGGACATAGTAGTATTAAATATATTTATAATAATATGCATTCAATTTATTTCTAATTTATTTAACACTGCTACAACTTCTAATAAAAAAGCTGCAATCAACTACGAACAAAATATTTGATAACATCTTAGGCTATCTGCAAACGTTAATGTACCCTATATCAGTTTCCAAAGTACAAACATTGCTTCATCGCATTGTGAAGGATGAGTGAACAACGATTCAGAGTACCTCTGACATGTTTGAGCGTGTCCAGTAATCCTTACGACGATGGTATGAACCTCATGTTGCTGCTGGTAGAGATCACTTCGAACATCTCATCTAATGTTGCTACACCAGAACCAATATAGGTGTTAATCATTCTGTAACATCTGAATAAAGCATATCCGAATCCATAATCCGCCGACATTTTACCTTTTGGAAAGAAACTCGGTTCATTTTACAGAGGTCTGAGTGAACCCCATGACCAGCCTGAAGAAGAAATATCTTGGGAGACCTCCTCCGAGAATTGAACTCGCCTCTTTCAATCCTCACCAGTGGTTTGCCACTGTTGCCCACAAAGCCCACAACATAGAGCCCACAAAACAGCGAATACTTTATGATGACAAAATTGTAGAAAAATTTAGTTGGAAAGGTGAAAGATTGTTGTAATCATTTATTTCTTCAGACCTTTGATTAAGATCACTACAATAATTGCAACTTATTTGAAGCAACATACATTAATGTCATTGCTGGCCATCTAATAATTACCAGTATCAGTCTCAATATCTATTGACTGTTATGTGACTATAGCAAAATTAATACAATTTTTCTTTTAATTACATAATAATAATAATGAATTTAATTAACAGTATCCTTCAGTTCAATTTTGGAACTAATGGAAAAAGAGCATATTCAGTTTTACTTTTGGTCACGTAAAAAATAATCTTCCACGAAATTTGAAGCATATAAGGAATCGTAGTGAAGGGCTTGAGTTTGTTTTTTAAGAAAAATCAGTTGTAAAATGACCCTAAGTAGTCAAAATAATAAACTAAGAAATTTCACGATGTTGTTAATGTGTAGGATCACCTCAAAGCAATTTAAGAGTCTCACAGCGCCTTCTCATTCTGGTCACAAAGTTGCCGAACAAATTCTGATATATTAACAGCCATTACCCAAAAGGGCAGTGTTAAGTTCAACAAGACTTCTGGAAGGAAGAATAAGAGAATCAAGAGTATCCAATTTATGCTCAATTCAACTGAGATTCGCAGAATTTTGGTTCAATTGATCAAACCTCTGTTCATCAAGATTTTGTTCCACAAGATGTATGGATAGCATTATTCATCAAAACGAAACCTGGGAGTACTTTCTTGTATATATTTTTTTTATTTTTTATAATTTTTATCTTTTTCTATAAACATACTCACTGATTTTCTTCTTATTCAGGGAGCTATCTCCGGAATAACATGATTCTGTTGTTCGTTGCTGGAACTGATACAACATCCAGTGTCTTAACCTTTGCAATCAAAATGATGCTAATTCATCCAGAGATTCAACAGAAAATTCAGGAGGAGATTGACCGAGTTGTAGGAAGATCCCGATTACCTACATGGACAGATAAGGATGACTTAGTTTACACTTCAGCTACAATTTTGGAAATTCATCGTTACTGTTCTATTGCATCTCTTTCTTTTCTACATACTAATCCAGGTAAAAGAATATCAAACACAATATTCTTATATTAAATATTTATATTCATTTTTTATATTCATTAATTAGTTTTTTTAACACAGTTTTGAAAAAGTACTTCTTGTCTAGTTTTCTTAGATAAAATAAAGCTCATAAAACCAGTATTTCTGTTGATGTATCTGTGTTCTTGATCATGTCCCATTTCCTAACTCTTGAACTGGTGAATTGATTTTCTTGAAACGTGGAATGTCTATTTACAGTCATATGATGATAATATTTTATATTTAGGCCACAATTTTAAATGTACAAATCAGTGCAGTTCTATTTGCTCATGACACAAAAGTTTTTGTAAGTGAATTCTCGATTTTAAAATAATTTCTTAGCTGTTTATAGCAAATTACAATCGTAATTACTTGTTAAACAGTGGCTAAAGTTGCAAATAAAATTACTGGCTAACTAATTTATTGAGAAATTACTTACGAAAGTATTAACAAATTCATGATGTTAAATTTGAACCTAAAAGCTAATGATTTCGTTGCTCTGTTTCGAAACCCTGTTTGCAGCCAGTTTTATTGCTATTGTTTTAAAGCAGCTTCATCCCCATCCATTATTTTGCAAAACAGCAATTCAGTTCATTACCGGTTTGAAATAAAAGAATTTATGTCATTTGTAATATCTACGTTTTTACATGTGTCTTATAATGTTATTAAATTAAAATAATAACACACAACTGACATATATATATTCAATCAATCTTTGCAATTTAGAAAAAGTAAAGAATATAAGAATAAAATTACCTTATATTACTATACTATATAAAGCTGGACAGTGATATGGGATTTGAAAATGTCAATACAAAAAACACATCACTGTTTCTGTGAAGTTACGGCCAATCTATCGTCACGTCATTAGCGGCAAAATTTAGAAACAATTTAGAAACAATTTAGAAAACAAAAACTCACTATATCAAGACTTTGCTCTTTTTAATTCAAAAACAAAACAACGACCAAACTATCTAAAATTTTAAAAAATTACAAATATAAGAAATAAGCAAGAAAGACGGCTAGTTTGTTTACTACTTATTAAATTTATTTTACAATATTTCATTTATTTAAAATTAGTATTTATATTTAAAATTTAAAATAAAACATATAAGTATACATATTAAAAACGGGAACCGGTTTTCAAACCTCCGCACAGTGCGTAATTTACTTAATCTAAAGGGACAAAAGTCTTGAAC
>JAFIDM010001028.1:64384575-64396708 GCA_023159025.1 Thereuonema tuberculata
AACAAACTGTGTTTGAAAGACGGAACTTGGTGTTTTCCACAATCAATAACACAGCTCTATAAGATTCTACGAGATGCTGGCCAAGCTAAAGTTACATTGGTTTTTGGAAATACAGGAAAAGGTAAGTTAGAAACGTAATTTATATAAACTTAATACCTTATATTATGGTTTATATTATAAGTACAAATATTCCTGACTTTCATTGTAAATTCTTTGTAGGTCTTCTAGAATATTTAGTTAATACATTTACGAAATAATTCATTTTTGAAAATTACTAAATAGCTTAATTTCTTTTTGTACACTTTACTAGGGAAAGGAAAATTAGGGAAAGGGCTACTAGGGGAGCCTTCAGGGCTCAGGCGCACCAGCAACTCTGGAGCAACTAACCGCAATAGTCATGAAAGGGTCGAACCCTTTTTATGCCGCAGGCATAAAATCAACCCCCAAATGAGAAGACAGACGCATTCTCTGAGACCGAGTTCTTACCCGTAGTGATACCGCACAACAATAGAGCACTAATTGTCACATTATTACCCTGAGTTTACCCTTCTTTTGCAAGACCCTGCGGCATAAAAAGGGTTCGACCCTTTTATGACTATTGCGAGTAGTTGCTCCTGAGAGTTGCTGGTGCGCCTGAGCCCTCATTGCAGTAGGTTCCGATGTCTAGTTTGTAAACTGAAAGAGGTATCATATAAGCGATACAATATCCAAATAGTGTAGTAAATGTTATTAGCTATAGCATCCCAAATTCAGGATGAACAGGCCTGAGTGATCTTTGAGGTCGAGAGAAGTATGGCTCCCGGCCTTCCATGACCCACTGGGACTAAGTTGAGCTCGGGTGATCAGCACCTACTCCATCCCCTCGGAATTTGAGACCTGGTCCCCCATTTTACAGAGGACCCCTCTGGTATGGAAATACCATGAGAAAAAATTCTCGAATTGAACGCGGCTACTCGAGTCCGCAGTCCAGCATTTTTACCACTGGACCCACGGATACCATAATATAACTATCCAATTAATTATGTTTCTCACACATACACATACACATAGATACACCCACAGATGCATATATGTATACATTATCCATACACAAATCCACTGACGTATAACCCACAGTGATTATGCAGTGTCATCAACATATGCAGATCTAATATTTACCTATAATCTTCATGAATAAATACATTTTCTTACATATTCAAAGACTTAAGGATAAGCTTTTAACGAGATTAGTGTAATACGACAATTATATTTGAAACAATTCTGACTTTGAAAGCTTTGTGAAGCCTCAGTAGTCCAGGCAAATGGTAGTTTGAAGTGGAAAATTCTGGTGTAATTGTTTTTAGTGGTTTATTTTATGTTTTTTGGTGTGCTGAACACGAATCTGAAGTTGTCCAACAAAAATTTTCGCTGCAAATTTGAGAAATCATCAAAAAACCACTGAAAATAATGTTTTTTAGTGGTTTTGAGCATACAACTTGCAAAGAAAGCTATTAAAGCAAAAAGTAGCCCTGAAGTAAAATAAAGAGGAGAAAATTATCTACAATTTATGTCTGTAACATTTTTTTGTACGTCATATGATTTTCACACAAAAGAGTGTTGAAATATTTGGGAAATCAGTAATTTTTGGAAAATAGCAAAAAACATCTTTAATATATATTTTTTATTTAATATAGGTAAATATTATTCCTTATGCTAATAAAAGAGGCGAATTTCTGTACAATTTATATATATTTAATTACTAATTTGAGCTCTCTTAGACACCTAATTAATTATAATTATGTGTCTAAGACATATTTCATAATTTCTGCAGGGAGCCTTCCAATTCTTCTACGCCTAAAACAAATAATCAGTGACTTAATTCCAAATACTTGGCAATTTATTGAATAGATTTGAAAGCAGTACCTATTACGAAATATATTTTGAACATACAAATAAAAACTGAATGAAGAAATAAAGGTGAGATAGAATTGCATAATTACCTTTCAGTAATTCAGGGAACTATGGGTCATTCTCTGCTTCTTCTTCAATTTCTGTAACGGGCATGTTATTGCAGCTATTCTCACAGTTCAGGCACATATTGGAACAGTTGAGGCCTGCTTTTTTGCACTCACAGTTGGTCTGACAGGTCTTCCTGCATTTACAAGAAATAAGGTTTAAAACTGCTTCTAGTGCTGGTGCCTATAGCGTTGGTACTGGCTGCAGACCACCTTTGGTTTTCTTCCAACCCTATTGCTCAGGATCTTTTTCATTTCCAAGCCATTGTTGTACTTGAAAGTATACTCTCAACGAATGTTGCTGTGCTGCAGCCTCGATAGGAGGTATGGACGCCAAATGGGCTATTGTTCAATATGCAGACCTAAGGTAGCATTTATACCTCAATTGGCTCAAGGACGTGCCTTCCTTTTCAGTCAGTTTGTACAATATAGTGAAAAAGGTAAGGCCAGCATTAGTAACAGCGTCAGCATGTGCCGTAGGATCTTTAAAAAATTCAATGGTTTGGTTAGAGCAGGGTTTTTATTGAGGGTTTGGAGAAACCTCATCTTTCCTTCTTTGAACGAGGCTGAAGTTATGTTACATCCTCCTATGGCATGCAAAAACAGTATATTGTCACTGATGGATTGGTCTGGTTGGCAGTCAGGAGAAAAAAATGAGTGGTGAAACTGTCCCTTTGCCCGGCTTCAGAAAGTATACATTTGAATGAACATCCGGACAACAACCAATCATGATCACCAGCAAATCTATATTTTCACCCACAATAACTACTGAGTTATGCTGTTCTGCAAAATCCATTGCTGTGGTTACAATAAGTGTATCCGCATTCTCTTGTGCCTGCTTTGTGTGAATGCCAGCTTCTGCAAAGTTGCAATTCAGCATTGAGATGAGACGGTTTTTATTTTTCATATTGCCTAGGAATTTTTCTTGTGGCACTGTCGGGATCATTGTTTCGTCGAACATGACATCTACTGACATCTGTTTGCGTGAATCTTCTTGCTTGCTCAGCATTTTTAGTATCTTCTTGAGGGTAACCATCGAAGACAACTACAGCCCTGTCCTTGTACTTGGACAAATGAAACATAACTTTCACAAATTGATGAAAATGATTGACGCCTGGTCCACACGACTCTATGCAGCAAGTATCCTCCATCTATGACGTACCACACACCCTTGGAGATTTGCCTGTTCAGATGGTGTGAATGCTTTGTAAAAAGCAGACTTGGTTCCTTTTCTCATACCTTAGTCGTCAAAAAGAGGCAACGGATAAGGGCACAGTTCTTATTTTAAGAATTCTTCAAGTTCTTCATCAGATTATTTAGCAATTGTGATTCTTTGAAAAATAGTCGTAGGATTGATGGGGATGGTTTCATCACTTATTTTGATTGTATTGTTCATCGTAGCAAGTGGCAAAACTCTGTCTTTCCTGTAGAATTTAACAGTTTCAAATTCAGCACCTACAGTTCTATCAACTGCGAGAAGTCCAATCTCCTTGGCCATGTGACAGTTGATGGTGCTGTCTCCTACAACACCAGTGGTAAGAGATAAGATATCTGTGAAATCAGGAAAAGATTCCAGCAAAACGGCGCGGCGTGAGAAAGTCGCTAAAACGGCAACAGTGCTAGCCTGAGAGGCGTTTAGGCATGAAGACCCCCCCCCCCCCCCTGTGATTTAGAAAAGGGGGAGTTCGAGGTCAAAAGGACACAAAGAAGGGATTCTTCTATAGTTTGCGAGGTAAACACGTAAAGGCAAGTTCCTTGAAAGGCAACTGCAGATGAAATATTTCACTTGAACGGAAAATTGCAATTTATTTACTTATTTATTTTATCCGATATTTCAACATTCTTTTGCGTGGAAACCATACGACGTACAAAAAAAAATTGTTAGAGATATAAATTGTAGGTAATTTTCTCCTCTTTATTTTACTATAGACTATTTTTTGCTTTAATAGCTTTCTTTGCAAGTTGTAAGCTGAAAACCACTAAAAAACATTATTTTTAGTGGTTTTTTTAATGATTTCTCAAATTTGCGGGGAAAATTTTTGTTGGACAACTTCAGATTCGTGTCCAGCTTACCAAAAAACATAAAATGAACCACTAAAAACAATTACACCAGAATTTTCCACTTCGAGCCCTTTTTGTGCACCATTTGACTGGACTACAGGTGAGAGAACCAAGTACGAATGAAGTCAATGAAAACAGCGTAATTGCTACGTATAAAATCATTCGTGTGGAAATCGCAACTTATTACTTTACAATTAAAACCCCTTGTTGACTGTAATGAATTCTTACGACTTACATCATTCTAGAGTATCAATATAATGATCGAATAAAATTTGTATTCGTAGGAAACTTTTTATCTTAATATATAAAAATGAATGTTTCTTTGTTTGTTTGTCCCTATGCGTTCCTATACCATTCATCAGACTGCGATGAAACTTTGGTGAGTTCTTGTGGACACGCCCGCGAAGGTTTCTGAATTAGTAGAACCATTTTACAATATCGGGTGCGCGAGGCGGATCAACAAATGAGTGTATCTCCGGTTTCAACGTTTGCAGTTTCCGGTGCGACTCGCATTTGCAATGATCATCAACAAAGCACAGGGACAACACATGGACAGCTGTATGTGGCCTGCTCAAGCGTCGGAAAACCTTCTGCTTTATTCGTGTATGCACCAGACAGAAAAACAAAAAATATTGTGTATCCTAAAGCACTTCAATAAACAGAATTAAAACTCAAACACTTGCTTTCTTTGAGTGGCATTGCAACGCATGCCTGGTACAGCTAGTAATTAATAAAACTTTCACAGCAGATTCAAATAATTTGAGAATGTTTATGACAGTAATTTTTGAAGTAAAAGTAGTGTTTTCTGTTCGTTTTTCTGAAGCATTTTGCTGACACTTTACTAAAATTATTAAACATGAAAAAACAAAGTTTCATCACATTATAGAGACTTCCTCAAAGCTGGTGTAACGTCTCGTAATTTACAGCAGAATTGTAGCAATATTTTCTTTGTATTCCTTCTTAACTATGAAAAAAGAAAAAAACAAAAAACAAAAAAAAAACTGTGATTACGTATTTACTGATTTACAATGATTGTTTACAATACAATCGTCCAGGATTCTGAAAGTCAGTGGATTATGATTAATGTTACGAGTAACGCAAAAGCCAATAACAGTAATGGATCTAATTTAGTGTCTTTAAATGTATTCTACTGAACTACATCTGCAAGATTAGAAGCTATTTTGTATGTTGCATATTAATTTCTTTATTCTTATTCCCCTGTAGTTTCTGCCTGTTTTCATATATTGTTATTGTTTATTATTTAAATTATTTTATTTATTCATCAACAGGCTGTTATTTTATTGTAATACATAATAATTATATTAAAAATTACATTTAAATAAATTTTACAAAATAATTTCAAAATCAACTTGTATCCTCAAACATATTGAAACATTATATCAGCACAAAAATAACATAAAATAACGTAAAATTTATAAATTATTAATCAATATTATCCAATATATAATTTTTAGCTCATTTTTTACAATTGAAATTCTTTTATAATCTTTAAATATATTCCAGTTTATATCATTAAAGGTTTTCTCAATTATGTAATTTAAATTTCTTATACCATAAATTATTATAATCATAATAATAAGTAATTAATAAGTAATAATAAAAATAAGGAAATGCTACAATTATTTAATTTTTATTTAACAGCTATTTATAAAGATGACGGTCCAAGTACGTTTCTGATATCCACAAAAGGAATTTATGATTTATACGAATATACGGTAAGATAAGCTACTTTTATTAGTCCCTAAAGTTTAATTCAAGTTTTATTAAAAGAAATGTAAACTTTTAGTCTTAGGCTTATACAACATTTTACATTCTGATTTTAATTTGAAAAATTGACTTTTAGGTATGTATATTTTTCTTTTTAATTACCTTTGAAAAACAAAATAAAACAAAACATTTTTAAATAACATTTTTAGGTTAAACTTGCGATTATGGCTCAGCTGTCTGTTTTAGGACTATATTCAAGATGGCGGAAAGGTTTGAAAGGTTGAAATTGTTAGGAAATTTACCAATACGTACATCCTGCAGCTGAGCAGACCTAATCTTACCTAACCTACATTTAATTGTAGTAAACGATTCGGTCCTACGGACCTCATTAGATTGAAAGTTGTTTTGAAGGCCGTACGAGGGTTGTGTATCGCTTCGCGCGATCTGCACCGAAGCACAATGTGAGCCGTAAACGCAAGTCTAGCCCATTTTTATTTAAAAAATTTCGGAGCCTTCTTACCTACCATTACCAGCCTGAACTAAAATTAACTTACTTTTTTTTTAATGAACCAGAATTTTTGTCTAAAGGAGATAAAATATATAAATAAAAATTCTTTTCTATTAATTTATGGCACGTTAAATCTTTTGTTTAAATTTACCAGGTTGGTTCAGCCATGGTTCATTTTAATTCAAATTCCATTGCTTCTGACGGTTCCTCAGACCAGGATTCCAACTTATACCTTTTTGGTTTCTTTTTTAACTGTGTTTTCTTTTGGAGGGGGAAACCACAGCAGGGTGCGGAAGTGGTTTCTCTTATCACTTTTGCACTGTCTGAGCATTTCATCTGGTGAGTGGGTTTGGCTGATGAGCACAAAAAGGAAGAAACGGCGGTCCCAGACTCTCACCGATGAAAGCCCAGATAATTTTTATTTTCTGTCATTTCTTTAGTCTTTTAAATTTCTTTTCTTTTCCACAAAATATATAACTCTAAAAATTAAAAATCTTGGATATGCAATAGGTTAAATTTGGTAACCGATTTTAATCATTTTTTTTATGAAATGTAATTAGACAAATTCATTCGTTTTAGGAAGTAAGTGGCTAAGTTCTCTAATGAAAAATTCCTTTTTTTTTACAGGTTAAGAACGACTCGGTTACAATTGGAGCCAATGTTACATTGAGTACATTGATTGATTTATTATCAAAACAAAAGACAAATGGAGATGGATTTGAATATTGTGGCACAATTGCTGAAGTTATTAAAGAAATTGCAAATCATCCTATCAGAAATGTAAATATATTTTCGTTTACAGCTTTTAATTAACTGTTTAAAATATTAATAAGGACACAGCACAATTAAAAACATAATTAAAAATCTTCATTAAAATCTGAAAGAGCATATGTAATGCACGCTGATAATTTTTTTTTTTTTTTTTTTGTTAATGCACAACAAAACAACACCAGGTATTTAATTAAAAATTTACTGAAATAATTTATTACAATAGTGATGAGTACAAATATAGATTGTTTCAATATGAAACAATGTTTCAATAATAGAATAATAAAGTTCTAGTCTCTCTTTAGTCTTGTGCTCCGTGCAGGCATCTTGAAATTTCATTCACAATATTTAATTTTATGAATCTCACTTTCTCGAAATTTATCAGCTCGATAAATTTCTCCAAAATAATAATTTAATATTTCGGCAAAACTCCGAAGGGCGGTCCCAAATTATGATAACCTCCGAACGCGGTCCCAACGTTGTTATTAATGAAACATTTGTCTTGTTAGTAATGAAACATTGTGTCAAGTGTAATGACATCGTTATTGTTGTTATTAATGAAACATTGTATATTGTTGCTTAAAAACCACTTTAAGCGCGCCATGGCTGGTAGACCGCAAGCACCAAGAGTAATAACGCTTTAGTCATAAGTCGCACATATTCGGACAATACATATTTTTTTTGTAAATATGTTGAGCGAAAACTGTATGATTTAATGTATAATAACTCTGGCTATGTTTTATCCTTCACAGTCATACTGTTATCAGTCATTAAAAAGGTTTATATAATTTGGGACCGCCGTTCGAAGTTTTGCCAATATTTCTCCTAAATAAATCACTCGTAATGAAATAAATGTACTCTTCACTAAATTCTAAGTTAATCACTAATTCACTACTTCGTTGAATTAATATTATGCACTTAAATTTTACGTTGCACTTAATTTCACAAGTATTCCGCATTCACTAATATCACAAATAAATCTCTTAAATACACTATTTGTGATAATTCTAATTTCACTTTCATTTACTTCAATAATTTGATTCACTATATTAATTTTAATTCCTCGATGCGCACACACAAATTTCCGTATAAATTAATTCCAGGTTTTATCAATTCCGTGGCACAATACTTTGAGGCGTCCTTTTCCCTCAAAATAATAGAATTGAAAAATGTACTTATAGAGATTAGTCTTATGGCTTTTCAACCTCGTTGATAATCCAGTAGAATGGCTACGTCGAATCGCTTTATTCACCTTTGTGAAACTTCGGTATCATGAGAACAATCCTTCCCGTTCACTTTGTTATAATGGGGATTCTCCAAGATGTCTTCTTGAATCGCGTGACTGTCTAATCATATGGCTTATGATTATGTGGCGGGTTGTCTTCTTCTCCTCCCAGCATTCAATGCGTGCACTGTTTGACATAATAATCTTATCGTCTGCCATCGCTAATAGGATTACTTTAATCTTCCCGTTAGTTGAAATAGAATTATATCCGCTAATTCCTATTTCTATAATCTTTCGAACAGAGTCTTTCTTCTTAATATAATTAATTTCGGTGAAGTTCAGTTCTTTTCTGAATGACTATTCTGTTCTTATTAGCAGGTCTTCGTGTATCTAGCCGAGTTCGGGCCACTTTCATCCGGGTATTATCATCGGTAATTTTCCGTTGGTTTCTGACTTCTTAAATACAGGATTCTTCTATAACTATTTTCGCCCTATGATTCCTAAGGAATACTTCTTATTTCTTTTCCGAGATGCACTATTAATGTCTTGCCTTTTCTGTCTTCAGTAACGCTGTCTAATTATCTTAATTTTGAGCATTCTCCACAGCCAAGCTTCGTGGTTTTACTCTAGTATCCAGACTTCAGACTACTATCATAGACTTTAGATTTCGGTGACAAGACTAGCTGCTCTCACAGTTCTTTCTACTTTATTGTTCTCATGATCGTCTGTTCAGACGTCACAAGGGTTCTGACGTCACATCGGAACTGCGTGGAAAACTCATTTGAGAGCTGTTTCACGTATCTCTACTCATTTATTCCAATTCACTTCTAACTTGAGCGAAGTCGGTCAGCTGATTTTATTTCAGCTGACGTCATAAATAATAATAATTATAATCCTTAAAATATGTTTCAAGCCATAATAATAAACTAAAATAATTTTGTTAAATTTATTTTAACAAAATATTTGGACGATTCCATCTTCACAAAATCTAAAATATATATACATAAAAAGCGTCTTTCGAGCTCCTACACGGAGATCGTTGCCAACTCTCCGTGTAACAGTTGACAGTGATCTCCGTGTAGGAGCTCGAAAGACTCCTTTTATGTATATATATTTCAGATTTTAATAAAGATTTTTTAATTATGTTTTTAATTGTGCAGTGTCCTTATTAATATTTTAAACAGTTAAATATATAGATTGCATGTTAAGCTAACTATCCAAATAGCCTTTAATTAAAAGTAAACAACAAATGACTATAATTAATATTATTTCTCAAATTTAGAATAAGAAAAATCCATTAAGGTATTGAAACATCATTTATTGTTTATCAAATGTAAAAAAAAAAAAAAAAAATGTAATATCTCACAAAAATTATTCGTAAGCATAAATAAATGATTAGAACAAAGTTTACAATTGAATAAAAAATAATCACAGTTTTGTAAGGATTATCTTAAATTTTCATTCTCAAAACTGAAGATGTAAGATAAACCTTCGAAAATGTTTATTTGCTTATTTTTATTCATTTGGTATCATTGTATTTATTTCAGTTTTATTCTATTTTTCAAGTGTATTTTGTAAATTGTAGGGTTGAATGTAGAGGATCATCAACGGTTCCCCCACATTTTAAATATCTAAGCATAGATTAGGCATAGAGGATTATGCATTTATTTTAATTTCGTCTTTAATTAAATTAAGAATAAAGGGAAGTAACGTTTTTAGATCTTATTCATGACAGAAGTATACAAATAAGTTACCGGCCAAAAATAACGAACCTAATAGGGCCTTCTTTATATTACATATGATATCACTTATTCGATGCGGTGTTAATTCTAAGAGATGGTTGAGATTATTTAGGTCTAAAGATAGCCATTGTAGGCTGTCAGTGTAGTGGAGTGAAAGATTGAAGTGCCGGAGGGTGGCCCAAAATACCTGAAAGCCTAGGGCCCCGGCCATGGGTTAATGCGGTCTTGCCAGTAGCTTTACCAGAGAACAGACGACTTGCAATACTGCTCATGGTCCAGGTCAGAACGGATGGACTTCGACCTGAAATCAATTATCAGTTGTGGCAAATTCTGACAAATCTATTCCCAGAATATGATAGTCACGCACTGTAAGATTTGCTTTCTGGCCATATTTCTACCGTTTACATATCTTCCAGTCGCCAAATATCTTCGGCTTCTTTTGAGAAGCCTTATTCTTTTATTTTGTTCCAGTTCTTTATCTGCAACGGAATAGGCTTCCATAACAAATCAGAATCGCATTTGATCATTGCATTGCATATATACTATTTTCTTGCCGTGGGCTATTTTATCTTAAAGGTTCATAAGTTTTTGGCCAGTGTAAGTGCTCGCAAAAATATATTAGTTGGATAAAACAAAATATCTGCCATTTTCCTGTTTAGTTATTATTAGAGTTACTATATATATCTTAATCATTGTAATCTTATTTCTTACTTTATTTGCTCTGTCTATTATAGGTTGCAAGTTGGGCTGGTAATCTAATGATGAAACATTCTCATCCTGAATTTCCATCAGACTTATTCACAGTTTTCGAAGCTGCTGGAATTAAATTGACTATTGGTAAGCTAATACAGTAATACCTTGACATACGAGCATAATCCGTTCCAGGACCGAGCTCGTAACTCGAGGTGCTCGTATCTCAAATCACTTTTTCCCATAAGAAATAACAGAAAACAAATTAATCCGTTCTGACCCTCTAAAAAACCCCCTTATTAGTGCTAATGGAAAAAATATGTTTTTAATTGCTATAGAGACATACACACACTCATACAAAATTATAGTATTTAAGGATTCCTGTGATGTAAAATAAAATGTGGTTTTAATTATGAGTGAGTTCTTACTGACAGACGATACAGTAGCGGCTAATGGCGATATGTGCGGAGGAGGAGAAGGAGGGAGGGAGGAAAGAGAGTTAGCCCGTACACTTGATTCCGTACCCTACCTTCCACGTACAGTACGTAACTTATATAAACTTAGAATTAACTTAGCTTACATATTTTTTTTTACTTTTCTATTTTTTTTTTTGCTTTTTTTCGTTTTGTATTCTTTACTTTTCTTAACTTTTTTCTCCTGAATACCCTCACTTTCACTTTGCTCAGGCCTTTTAACGAAATACCTATCGAGGGAGATTTGTTTCTGTCTCCCTTTCAAAATTTTACGGTAATAAGTAAGGCACGTGTCGTCAAAAAGAGTGAGGCTACCTAGCGTCGGCGTCTGTAAGCGTGTTCGTATCTCAAATCTTTACTCGTATCTCAAATCAAAAATTTGCTCGAAGGCTTGCTCGTATCTCGGAATACTCGTATGTCGGGACGCTCGTATCTCAAGGTATTACTGTACTAACAAACAAAAACTTCGTTAATATTCGGTTTACATTTTCAACTCCTTCCACTGTATGATTTACAAATTTACTTAAAGTAGTAAAAAAATCATATTTTACTTAATTTACTTTTCATTTTTAGATTTTAAGTTTCACTTTTATTTTCAACAAATAAAACAGAATTATAGCTAGCCAGATATACCTAAACGCTTGAAACAAATTTTTGAAAGAATTCACCTCAAAGGCAGTATTCTCTTTTAACAATATCCAAATTTAAATTTATTACTAAAGGAAATAATAAATGACTTCAACTGATTTCTACTGTAAATGTACAATATTTTTTTTAATTACTTAGGCATAAATAATTAACAAAGCAAATTGAAATCAAATGAGAATATTATGTCTTTTAATATTTTGAAATATCTTCTTTGATTATTTCGAAATGATTTATATAAGGCCATAATTTTAATGTCTAACAGATGGATGTTGACGATCACGTTTGCGCGAGAATTA
>JAFIDM010001028.1:64397108-64413356 GCA_023159025.1 Thereuonema tuberculata
AATTAGTTTACAAACAAATCATCAATAATTGTTTAGCCATTAACAAAATTGTAAAGACATTTTTTAGTTAACAAACGTTTTGTAATAATATTGTAAACTAATTCTTATCCCTTTGTTATAAAGCTGACATGTTTTATATCAATAAAAACAGTAAGTTTGTTTATATACCATGTCTTTATATTTTGTTGATGGCTAAACCATTAGTTGATTGTTTGTAAATTAATTCTATTCCCATTATTCATGGCTTGAGAAAGGGAAAGCGAATGTTCCTGAAAATTTCCTGAAAATAAATAATTTAAAATACTAATGGAAGAGTGTGGAAATACTTTTTATATCTAATTATATTAAAAGATGAAACGAAGAAGGATTGTTGAAGAATTTGATGTTTTTTTTTTAACTTATTTACATAAATGTGCAACTAATTAATGTTGTCAAGACATTTTTTTAGTTAACAAACTTTTTGTTATAATATTGTATTGGCTTGCGAAAGGGAAAGCGAATCTTCCCGAAAATTTTCCGCATGTATTTTAAATAAACAATTTAAAATACTAATGGAAGAGTGTGGAAAAAGTTAAAAAAACAATTACTGTTTTTTTTTTGTTTTTTTTTTTTTGCGAATTTTTTAGAAGAAACTTTCTTTTTTTTTTTTGCTCAAGTACAATGCTATATTTAAGTCAGTAACCATTATAAATAATTGAAATTCAAAGTTTGGATTAATATTTAGAACTCCAATTTCAAGATTTTTATACACTAAGAATAGAAATTGATTGTTCATTTTTTTTGTTTTGCTCCTGTTGGCTAAAATCGAAACATAAAAATGAAATCTATCATTTCACTGAAATTATGTTAATTAACGTTTGTTCTTTACAAATGTCAAAAAACAAAATGCTAAAAAACAAAAATAACAAAGCACTCCTTAATTCTTAAAAAAACAAAAAAGAAATACACAAATACACACACAAAACTGACATTGGAATCTCTGAAAACTTGCGAAAAAATTAGTGTAATTTTATTGATTCAATATGATTTCTTATATTATTGACCTAAAAGTTCGCGACATCTGACCAAGATATCATTGTTTTCATTTTTTCTATCCTGTTGTTTTGATCACATTTCCAATGAAAATTGTATAGAATGTCTGGTTGCAAACTTCGCAGAGATAATCCTTCCCAGTCAACCCGTTCTACTGTCGAACTGACACATGAGTTACTACAATTAGCTCATCAACAGGTTTCAGACTGCAGAACAAAAAGAAAAATAGCGGACTGCATTCTCCGATCCGCTAATAATTTAATTGCTACCAATAATAGTGTAAAGTTTTCATCTATCTACATTTGACGGAAAGTACATGAGTTTTATTCTAAAATGAAATCTCTATTAAAGTTATTTACATAATAAATAAAGTTCATCATCTGCCAAATTCTATTTTTTAACCAAAGCAACGAGACCTTCAAAAACTTTGGCATTGATTTCGATTGTTCATGTGCTAATGATTTTTCCGCACTCATGGGTAGGAGGGTAATGGTGAATTGAGAGAATTTAAAGATATATAAACAGTAAATGGCAACTAGGCAACACAAAGAGATTTAGATAAAAGGGCAGACGATTCGTAAACGTTTTTTTTTTTAAATACTAAATTAAATTAATGTTAATTCTAATTCCAGCAAATTGTAATGGCAGTGAAAAAACTTACTCTCCAGACGAATTTGTGAAGACATCAATGGAAGGTTGCATCATTAAAAACATGATTTTGCCAAATTTAACCAATCAGCATCTGTTCTATGCTTTCAGAGTAGCACCACGTAATGAGGTCAGTTAGTTTCAAATTGATTCAGTTGTTAATAAGACTAACTAAATGTTATAAATCTTACCATTGCAACTATACATTACTTAAAACACACAGGAATTGTAATTATTTATAATGTAGTAATAAAATTGCAAATCTCTTTTAACTGTATTAAGAATATCCTATTTACGTTTATCACTAAAACAGAAGAAAATACCTTACAAATTGTGTTACAGGGTCAATCAACTATTCTTTGTACTAAACGCGAGTGACGACATAAATGATTTTCTAACAAACAAAAATCGAAAATCTAACTTCCTATGGAGCACATTTTAACGATTTGTGAATGAAGATTTAGTTAAGATAACGGGCAGAGCACTTTTTTTTAATTTGAAGAGCAATATTTTGCTTTATTTCGTGAGATTATGGCGCTAATTTGTCCCCTACGTTACTGTCCCTGCGGCGGTAATTTGTCCCCTGCGTTACTGTCCCTGCGGGACAAAACAAAACAAACAGCCTACTTTTCCCTGTCATTGTCGCATATCCTTACTATCAGTTACTACTATTTAACATATATTTTATATATTTAATAGCAATATGTATTAAAACATTCGCTTTGAGAGTTTGCGAAGTCTCTGAAGTAACAGGAAAACCAAATATTCGCGGGGAAAAATTGTCTCCTAAATTACTGTAAAAATAATAAAATATTCGTAATTAAACTAACATCGGTCACTCTAAAGCTTTTGATCAATGACCTAATAATACTTTGGGGCAAAAATAAAGTCCAATAATTTTTTCCAAAAACAATATTTATTAAATTTGTGTTCGGGACAAACTTAGGGACAAAGAATAGTTGATTGACCCTACAATGATTCTGGTTTCAACAGATTTTACTTTTATCTTTCTTTTCTTTTTAGAATTGCCCTGCTTTTGTAAATGCAGCATTTCTATTGGAGATTAATTCATCCAAAAATTATCTAATTCTTTCAACTCCTTCCATTGTTTATGGAGGAATATCTCCAGATTTCGTAAGTATTTCTTTTCTTTCTTAATTCAATAAATTGATTCAAATATCCAACCATTGAATTGAACCATCAAGCACGTTAATTTTAGCTATTGTATTGTTTGTTTTGCAAATTAATCCTTTATAAGCTAAGTGATTAATTTATTGCCCTTTTTATTCTTAATTTGTATTTATATTTTGTTTAACTCAAGGTTCAATACTTGTCCTTTGTTTATGTTTCTTTTGATTCCACTGAGCTATGAGTACTGAGTGAATCCAACTGACGACAACTGGGAAGCTAGAAACGGTCTGACTTGGATTCCTGGTACGAAAACTCCAAAAAATAGCTCAGTGAATCTTTAATTGTGTGCGTTTTTATGCTTTTGTTTCTTTCTTATTATATATATATCAAGTACGCCAGCTTTTTTAAACCATTATTCTATAAAAGGACTTTTGTGTTTCTCCTTCAGGTTCATGCAACAAAAACTGAAGCAATATTAACGGGAAGAGAACTTGGAAGTGAAAAGACCTTACAAAGTAATTTTTATATCTTTATTCTCTTACATTTAATGAAAACAATAATTTTAACGCAAAATTTCTTTGTTAACAGTCAATATCTTTCGTCGGAATCAATGTGGAGCCTTCAAAGCTTAAATAAACAATAAAAAACTCACCAAAACAGAAATTGATGAGAAAATTCAAGTATCAGCGTTTCGCGGCCTCAATGAATTTTTTTAGCGCATAAAAAGACTAAAAAAGCGCTTGTAAATATTAATAAATAATAATAGGTTCACATTGATTCCGGCGATATTTAATATTGGCCTATGTAATCGAGACCTCGCTGTTTAACGGCGACTGCTCACAGCTGATGATCGCGATATTAGAGTGAAACAGCTGTTCTAGGATGTCACTTTGTAAGCACTTGGTCTCACCTATTGTTAGTTAATATCTTTGTTTAAGTTCACTAAATTTTGTTACTAAATTATTAAAGAATATATATTTCTAAAACGTAGGCGGATGTAGGTTAGGGAAGGGCCGAGGGAACTTTGATAAAAAAAATTCTATATTTTGGGATTTTTTTTTCTTATCTTATTTAGATAGATCAAATTATCTTTCGAAGTTTTACAGGTAATTATAAAGAAATATCCCAAAATACACGTAGAATGTACGCCTTATTTTCTTCGTTTCTTTTGGTTGGATAGCAGGATTTAGCCTTCCCCAAATTTTGAAGTCTTTTTTTTTTTTTGATTTGTTGCTGATCGGTCCCTAACTAAGCCCCCCCCCCCTTCCCGAAGTAACACGTCCCTGTTGTAGAAGCTTTTTCATGTACAATCTTAATTTACGACATGTAGTACCTTAATAGCATACTTCACAATTCCAAAATTTATAACCAACAAAATATTTTTATAGCTTAGATCGCAAATTTATTTTGATAATCTTTTTAATATATTCAGTTGATTAAATCTATTTTTCTTTCTATATTCAGTGGCTTTAGATTCTTTACTTAAAGAAGTGTTGCCTAATTCGGTTGCAACTTCAACAGAAATCGAATACAAAAAACAACTGACCTTCAGTCTATTCTATAAGGTATTTATTTATTGAAATTTATTTCTTTATTTCTTTATTACTTTTTGGATTTTATCTACATACATCAAGATATTATTTTAATAAAGTGTATTAGCCATTCAGGCCTTCAGACATATGAGCTGATATGTCTGAACCTCAGTTCGAATCCTGAAACCGGCATGGATGCTTCCTTTCTTTCCTACATTTAACTTGTTTCTTCTCTTTCTCTTCAGCTTCGAAGCCATACCATAATGGTTTCCTGAGGAAGGCAAACGGAAAACCACCTCAGTATCTTCTCCAAGATATATGGTCACTGTACCTGTCATGCAACAGAATCTATTAAACAAAAAAAAAAACCAAATTAATGGTTAAAACAATCAAAATTCAGAACACTTATGTATCATGTATGCAAAAAAAAAAACATTGTTCTTCGAAATTTTTACAGATTATTACAAATAAAAAAAAATCTTGCACTGAAGTGAGCAATTTTTAGAGATTTGTAGGAAAATATTCTTTTTCGAGCTTAGTAACTAACTATCTCTTCT
Organism: Thereuonema tuberculata; assembly: GCA_023159025.1. Lineage (NCBI taxonomy): Eukaryota > Metazoa > Arthropoda > Chilopoda > Scutigeromorpha > Scutigeridae > Thereuonema > Thereuonema tuberculata. Next base: position 64,402,009 of record JAFIDM010001028.1, read on the forward strand.
ATTTTAGATGCAGAGATGAATACTTGTACTTATGCAAGAGTGAAAAGCACTACAAACTTCATTTGTGAAATTAAGTTTCACAAATATCTCTTTTTATTTTTAATTTAGATTGAGCATATTTTTATGGCTTATTATTTTTAGAGTTTATAATTACAACAAGAATCATAAGCATCAAAAGTCTTTCTCAGTAATTAATGAGCTAGACTAGATAAATGGTGATACACTACAATATGACAACAATATAGAGAAATCACATTATGAATAACTTACCTGAATAAAACTTAATATCTTCTAAACAACTAAAATATTTCAAATATCTCCAAGAAAATAGATAAAGTTTCAAATTATAAAGGTAGATAAAATGAGCATATTAAATATAGAAAACATACTTGATGATTGTATACATGTTTATAATGATACTGAATATTAAGTCATTAATATTTGTAATATAAGATTAAAACTGAAATTTCATTTAGAGACACTTTTATACACCTACTTTCTTCAAGTAAAAAAAAAAAATTAGGTCATTTTTTTGTCACATTGTTCATTTCCCAAAACCGTACTAATGCTGGTTATAATCTACCATTTATAAGAATTATGCAACTGAATATCATATTTTAGTTTATGAAAGACTTTTTTAACAAGCTTTTGTACATTTTCAACTGACTAATATACAGTCTATATTAAGTTTGGCTTATAATAAACTTCCTGAAAACATGGATATTGTAGGAAAATGGTTAATGTGGCGAATAGTCAAATGTTCACATACAGTATTAATTAAAAAAAAAAATAATAGACATATAGAGTAAGAGTTCATTTAACAAAAATCTTCCTATCCTATTGGTCAGGTGATTTAAACAAAGCCTGCTAATCTAGTTTGTATCTAAATTAGAATAATAATTTTTTTTTTCTAAATTTAAAAATGTTGAAATCCAAGCAATCACTTTTGTCAAGTACACTAACTAATTAACAATATTGAACTTTCAATGCTACAACTACTGCTTATTAATAAATAAGGGATTGTGTAATCTTTTATAATAGATGGTATTGAATGTTGCAAAAAGTCAAATCGATCAAAAATATGAAAGTGGAGGGGAAACCATTGTACGTCCAATATCAACAGGAACGCAAGATTCGTCTTCAAATCCAGCTCAGTATCCCCTAACGAAAGCTATTCCCAAAGTAGAATCAAATGCACAGGTAAATGGATCTTCAAAACATTCTTAATTTCAAAGTTTATTAAAACATTTTTTAACATGTGTAAAACACATAATTAAAAATTAAAAATAAACCTATATACAATAAAATACGACCGGTTTCACTAGCAAATGAAGTCACCTAACATCTTCAGGTGATGGTAACGAAATATTCCTTTATTTTAAACTTGGAGAAGAAAACAGACATTATGTTAATGCGGTCTTCTTGAAGGGAAACTGGTTTTTTTGTTGTATATATATTTATTTTCAAGTTTTATCGAATTCTAAATTTCTAAATGTAACCATACAATTGAAAAGTTACTGTTTTCTTGCATTAATTTGACCTGAGTTTTCCATCAATTAAGTTTTTTTAAGAAATTTTATTTTTATCTCATTTAATCATTTGCCAGTAATTATTCAAGGAAACTTCAAACGCGTAAAATAAAGCCTTGTCCCTAGATGCCCACGATCTATATCGCGTAATAATTTCATGGAAAAGGGTGATGGGTCCTGAAGTTCTCCTAATACCTTTCCTAATCAGTGATTTCGTTTAAAATCACACATTTCGTCTCTTCTAGTTGACTTGGAATGAATCGACGAATCTACAGTGTGGTCGGGGAGTTCCCGTACCCCTTCATTGATGGTCGTATTTTAAGAAAATATATACACATTAAGTGTCCAATGCGTCTGTGTGTTGGCCATCATGCTGTACACACAAGTTCATATGCCGCCATGTTCTACTTGACATTTTTTGGAGCACGTCCGCTGTGATGGTTCGAAATTCGTCCTCATCTGCATTGCGCAATTCTTCATTTGTAGCATAACGACGTTCAGACTCGTAGGCCTTGATGATTCCCCACAATGAGTTGTCACGAGATCAGGTCAGGACTTCGTGGTGGCCATTTCACTGAAGCTCGCGATGCTGGACCTACCGCAACCAATCCAGCGTCCTGGAAAATGTTCATGAAGAAACCCTCGCACAGTAAGAGTGAAGTGAGAAGGTGCTCCGTCCTGCTGTAGCCATACACATTCCATGATACCCGTGTCTTCAAGCTGTTGGATTAATCATATTTGTAACATGCACAAATAAGTTTCGCCATTAACATGACCATCAAAATATATGCTCCATACAAATAATAATAATGCTAGATAATAGGAGCTACGGGAACTTCCTGATCACCCTGTATAACTAATATATTTCTCTGAAATGCAATAAATTATAGAAATTACGATATTTATCTAAATAAAGCCGTGCTGGCGTGGTGCGTTGGCGTGGTGCGCCAGTACCTGGGTTCGAATCCCGGCAGTGGCATGGTTGTTTCAATTTCCTTTCCTGTGTTGTCCAGCCTCTTCTTCACTTTCTCTTCGGTCTGACGTCATTCCTTAATGGCGCCCTGGGGAAGGCCACGGGAAACCATCCCAGTATCTTTCCCTTGAAATTCTAGGGAGTCTGCTAGGGGTTCGCCTTCTTGGGAACACTAGCGCTCCCTGGAACACGGAGGCTTCGGCAACGAAGCGCGCACTTCGGTGCGAACCGGCAACAACAACAATCTAAATAAAGGTTTTTTTTTGTATTTCCTCGATATAATCAATTGTAAACAGCATGAGCTTTGAAGATCGCTTTTTAAATCAACGATTAATGTTCTAATTACATTTTATTGATTTATATTTTTACATTCCAAAAACAATAACCATTATAACTTTCAATGTGTTCTATTTGTTTAGTGTGCTGGTGAATTGAAATACACAAGTGACATCACTAAACCTGATGGTACAGTCTATGGTGCTTTTGTGATCAGTACCATTGCTAACGGAACTATCAAAAGTATAGATACCACTGAGGCTTTGGTAAGATGATTTCCTTCGTCTTTTCTAACCAACAACAAGCAGTTAATAATTTCAAGAAAATTCATCAAGACTCAAAACTACTGTACATTTAAGGATTCTAGAAAAAAATTTCCATTAGAAGTGTTATAATACAATCTTCTCCAACAAAAGAGAATAGGCAGATCTGCCCCATCATTGTATAGCGATAAGATATATACGTAAGGAAAGATCTCCATCAAAAGAACACTTTTTATCCTAACGACTTGTCTCAATTAGTAGTCCGTTCGGAGTTATGTACGTCTAGATATAATGTTTGAGCGATTGATTGGGGTGAATGTGGGTGGCAGGGAAACCAACCACCTACAGGCGAGGGGGTGGTTGGCTTCCCTGCCACCCACATGCACCCCAATCAATCAACCCACACTGTTAATAAGTATTATACGTAATTAATAACACAGGCCTATAAAAAAAAAAATTTGGTGCCTAAGCTCTTTATACTGATTTTAACTATATTTGGGGCACTGAATCTAAAAATGAAATCAGTTTTTCTCTATCAGCTATATTGTTTTAGATGCAGCATACCCTACGAGTAATTGTTTCAACTATTTATATATATATAAGATATTGATAACACACACTTAAATAAATTCATAAATAAACTATTTAAGCGCTGTTTCCTCCTTGTTTCTGCAGTCGTATATCTTCTTTTTACAACAAACTATCAGCTTATTGTATATTATTTTTTTATGAGCCAAATTCTTAAGTAATGTAAAACCTTTACTGAGCACCGTGCTGAATTCAAATTAAAAATAGCCTACCTTGTTCGTGCTTATACAAGGTAGGCTATTTTTAATGTAAAATCTCTTTTAAATACGGTGTGTCAAAATTGTAACTCATTTCAATCCTATTGCTTCTTAGAGCAACTCCAAAAATGCCCTTATTTTTATCATCTGTGCTGCTATTTGTCGGTATCTGATTCCAATCACTCAAATAACTACCAGAAAAATCCGCTAGATGATTAGTGCCTATTTATTGATAGCTCTAAGCGGAGTTTGAAATGCGTCCTTCTACACAATGGCAACAAATGCAGCTCAATACCAATTGCTCATTCAATGCAAATGAAGGAAGAATATGACGCCATAGCTTTGGTCATGGAGAAGATAAAGTATCAGGATCATCAATGGGTAATTTGTGTGGACTTAAAGATGGTAAACTTTCTCCTTGGACAGGAAACTGGCAACACTAAATATCCTTGTTTCCTGTGCCTCTGGGATAGCAGGGACCCCCCCCCCAAAAAAACAAACAAAAAAAAACCACTGGATAAAAAAAGGAGTGACCTAAGAGAGAAAACATAGCAGTTGGGAAAAACACTATCATTATTAGAGCCTCTAGTTGGAAAAGAGAAAATCATCTTTCCACCACTGCATATCAACCTAGGCCTAATGAAGCAGTTTGTAAAGGCTCTTGATAAGAATGGATCATGCTTTGCTTACATAGGAAGAAAATTGCCTCAGATAAGTACAGAGAAACTGAAAGCTGTAATTTTCGTTGGCCCACAAATAAGACAGTTTATAAAAGATCCGGTTTTTGGTGGAGTCCCTGAATGAGGCTGAGCAGAAAGCATGGATGTCATTTGTCGAGGTTGTCAGAAATTTCCTGGACAACCGCAAAGCTGAAAGCTAAGTTGAGCTAGGAAACGAGATGCTCAACAACTTCAGAAACCTTGGATGTAATATGAGCTTAAAAGTTCACTATCGAGCCACTTGGACCGTTTTCCTAAAAATTTAGGCGATACAAGTGAAGAACAAGGTGAAAGATTTCACCAGGAAATAAAAACTACGGAGGACCGCTACCAAGGAAGATGGGATACCCACATGATGGCAGATTACTGGTGGAACCTCAAAAGAGACTGTTCAAACAAAGTACATTCAATAATGTCACGCAAAATAAGTTTCCAAAGACTGACTTTTCTTTGATCAATGATTTTTCTTCAAAACTAAGCGTAACTGTAGTTAGTAAAGTGCTACTGTAATTTTTTTTATGGTTTTCATTGGTATAAAGTGCTCTAGAAAATATATAAAGACTTTAGATTTCTATGGTTTTTATTAGAAAACCAACATATACACACACACAAATATCCGCATGTTAAAGTATCATAAGGTAAGTCACGACATTTTATATCTCAGAAACTAGAGCTGCTAAGAAAAAACTAATGCCATATTTGGATTCAGCACCTCAATTATACTTAAAATCAGCTCTAAATATCCCGACACCAAAACCACTGTTGGCCTGTGTAATTAATATTATCATTTATTTCAAATAAATAATAATTATTTACATGTAATAAATGAAAATAATATTTACTTTTACTGAAAATAAGTATTAAATGATAATTAATTATTACATCCAGGAAGTAAGATGTCAACGAGATAACTCCGAACAGACTAATAATTGAGACGAGTCATAATAACATATGTTCTATGTAAGGAGATCTTTCTGTAGATATATATCTTATCACTATGCAGGGTGGGACAATTTTCCGTACAGTTTGCCCATTCTCCTTTGGCTTTATACATTACCATAAAACTTTAATTTAATGATTAAAATCCATAAGATTTACTGAAACGATATGACTCACAGTGACAGTAGCTTTGATTTGCTTTTCATATTAACTCGTAATCTTTCTGGAATTTTTTTCTCATACCTGTAGGCAATGGAAGGGGTTCAACGTTTCATCACAGCCAAAGATATCCCTGGTGAGAATAATATTATTCCTCCCTCCGAGTGGAGTTTTGCAGAAGCAGAAGTTTTATTTAGCACAGGGAATATTCGATATGCTGGGCAACCACTGGGACTTATCATTGCTGGTAAGTTTAATTAATCGTAATTAAAATGACTGCAGTCTGACAACACTTTTTGTTTTAAGGAAATGGTAGAATGTTCATAGTCTAGCTGAACGGTTAGGCCTACTACATTAGGCAGAATCTCTTATATAGTTTTCCAGATCTGTCTGTGTCGCATTTTCTCTGTGTTTGGAAAATAAGTTTAATTTCCAGTGAAAATAGAAATAATTTCTACATGGTACAATGAAATGTCCGCGATAAGAATCGAACCCCCAACCTTCTGAACTGTCTTATCCATTAGGCCACGGGGACTACATTCAAATTATTGTTAAATATCTCTCATCACTCTCACTCTGTGTGTGACGCAATGAGAGTAGAGCCAGGGAAAAAACTCATTAATTTTAACCTATTAGATTAAAATTTAACTTTCAATGTTAATTTTTTTTGCCAACTACAAACACAGACCAGACAAGCATTAGATGTAGAGGCTCGTTCTGAGCGACGAACTGAAGAGTTCTTAGAGAGATATTTCTCGACCTGAATAAAGAAATTACAAATAATAATTAAACACAGAAAAACTCGATATATATCATTACGTATATATAAAAGTTTGTACGTTCTCTATATAATTTTACACCGTTTGACTGATCGATACCAATTTTGCATAGATACTCTCTACTACGCTGCAGAAAATATAGGCTATCGTGGAACCCGGTTAACCACCCCTAAGGTGGTGAAATCTTTGAACCTGGTGGCGACAATGGGAACTATACAAATGTTTTTCTGTAACAATTGGAATAATTGGGGAAAGTTTAATGTGATATGTTCTGGAGAAGAGGGAAACAGGACTCCCCACCCCTTCCCCCTTCCCCTTCTCGGGCAACGCCGAGGACTGTAAATTAATAAAAATGTATATAAAAATGTGAGTAAAGAAGGTAAGCCGATGGTCAAACAGACTTCCCTCCCTTTGTTTATTCGACGGAGGTAGTCTAAATTGTACTAGATTACGAATTTTGTTGCAGCTTAGCCGCAGCTGCTTTTGCGCCATTAAACACCAACCGACGAATTTTGTTCATAAGGAAAAAGTTAAACATTAAGGTCTGTTAGCACATAAGAATGTAATTGCTTTAAAAACAACGATATACTACAAGAAATAAATAAATAATATTGAGAAGTATGGTAAGTACACTTATTATTAAAAATTATTATTATTATTATTATTATCGCTGTCATCAGAGGTATCAGAGGTAATCACTGTCCTTATAAATAACATCATAGATACAGAAATATATCCTGATAATCTAAAAATATCTAGAATTATTCCAATATTTAAGAAGGGAGACTTCAGAAACCTGGATAATTACAGACCGATTGCAATTCAGCCAATAATTAATAAAATCATAGAAAATTATCTGTCAATAAAACTCAAAAACTTCTTGTATAAACACAATATAATACATAAAGAACAATATGCATATCAGGCAAACAATAGCACCACCAAACTACTTGAAAACCTAAACGATCAAATTAATTACAACCTAAATATAAATAAATTTGTACTAATGCTTTCCATTGACCTTAGCAAAGCTTTCGATGTCATTGATATTCAAATTCTATTTGAGAAATTACAACTAATCGGAATTAGAGGAAAACTATTAAACATTCTAAAACATTACTTCGAAAACAGAAAAATATATGTTCAAATTAATAATTTTAACAGCAAAAAAGAAAAAACAAATAAAGGAGTTCCACAAGGATCCAATTTAGGACCAACACTTTTTATCATTTATATCAATGATTTATTTGGAATTATTGAAAACAGCCACATACACGTATATGCTGATGATATTCTTATTTACACGGCTAATAATAATATCAAAACAGCACAGAAAACAATACAAGAAAATTTCGTTAACATTCAAAAGTGGACTCACAATAACAAACTTATTATTTACGAAAATAAAACTAAACTCCTCCTCATTAATCCTAAAAAGAAACTTCCTAAAGAAAAGCCTGTAATTTTATATCACTCAGTAAAATGTTTGCTAAAAGATCATGAATACTGCATAAAATGCAAAGAAATCGAACAAGTGGACGAACTTCAATACCTTGGATTAACAATAAATAAAACTTATACATGGTCAAATCATATCAAAAACTTACACAAAAAAATTAATGTTCTCTCTTATATATTCTTCCACATCAAAGATAGTTTACCCACAAAGATTAAAATGATGATTTACCATGCATTCTTCGACTCATTAATTAATTATGCACCTCATATTTGGGCTAATACAACAGATACTGAATTGAAAAATATAAATACACTACAAAATAAAATAATAAAATTAGTTCTTTCTAAAAGAATTAGTAAAAATAAAGAAACTAGAAAAGAATTAATGTTGAAATATGGAATCTTATCGCCAAAACAAAAGTGTCTATATAATTTATTAATAAAACACTATCCAGAAATTAAAACTGCAATAACTGCTGAAGGAAAAGATTACAATCTCAGAAAAAAAAAAAATCAAATTAGACTATCCACACATTTTTAATAGCTATGGGAAAAGAAATGCTTATTATCTAATAGAAGAAATTTATAATAGTATACCTGATTGTAAACTTTTAAAAGACAAAAGAATTTCTGAAATAAAAAAATTAGTAAAAAAATGGCTTATTATAAATATTGAAAATAGGTAATTCAAAAATTCTAAATATAGTCAATCTCCTTGAAGTTAATTAAAACCATAATCTTGATTTCAGTTGATCTTCTCTGCAACTCCTTGTATGTGCAGAGAATAACTGTGTATATAGTACTTGTGTAAATAGTAACATAGTATAGTTCTTGTGTGTATGGTAATATAGTATAGTAATTGCGTATGTGATTGTGATTATATGTATATATACTACTTGAAAATACTGATATGCTTTTATACATACATCATTATATAATCTTATAAATTATGTATTACATTATCTTAAAAATTGTCACATGTTTAGCTTTGTATGTATATGTATATGTGTTTGTACGTATGGGAGTATATGTGTATATATATGAATATTTGTAATTGTATGTTTGTGTATGTATGCATTTTATGTTTTCATGTATGTATGTGCATATGTATATTTATATACGGTTTTTACGGTTTTTAAACATTAATCATAGATTTTTATTAATGTATAACTTCCAAAAATTTAACAACCTTGTATACTTAGTTAACTGTTTATGTCAACTTCCCTTATTCAAAAAAAAAAAAAAAAATTTTTAATCCTAAGTTATGAATTAATATACTGTATAATCGGCAATTTTAGTCTCTTTACTTTTCTAAAAAATGCATATGTAACTAATAACTCAAATATATCAATATGAATGTACTCAACTGTAGCACCTGTTGATAGGAAGTTCTACAAATGCTTCCTAACAGGACTATGATAAAATGTAACGGAAATAAAATGAATGAATGAATGAATGAATTATTCTTATACATGTGTTTATCTCAGACAAAGTCCGGAAGCCTTGTTGACGGAGAAATTCATCTCAAGCCATCTGCTGTAGAAACCTGCGGTTGATATAACATGTTTGTAATAACACACTTTTCTGGATATTTTTGATAAGATATTGTTGAAGTTCTATTTTTTTCTAAATTATCAATAAAATTCTTTGAAACAATTCCGGTCGCCGATATCACCAATGGTACTGTTTGAATTCGTTGCTGCTTCCATAGTCGCTGTATTTCAATCGCCTGATTTTCATATTTTGTACATTTTATATAAATATTATTAAATTAAATATTATTATTATTATTATTATTATTATTATTTTCTTCTTACATCTACATAATTTCTTTAATCTATGTATTATTACACTATAATTTCTTTTTGTATGCAATTACATATTTGCTTGATTAGTAGAAGAATGAAGGAAGAAGTAAGTTTATATTACATTTCAAATCCTATCTTTCTATTAATTTTAGTCAAATGCACCTACTTTGTAATCGCACAGGATACTATGTGTATCTTTTCATTTTGCTCGATGTTTAGAAAAACCAATCACAGCAGCTCCTCAAGATAGCGAATAACAGCGACGGATTATCCTTAACCAGTCTCCTGATATTTATTTCAATATTCAAAACAATAGTCAGTAAAAACTAGAAACATTTTTAATATTTATTGAACGCATTTAGCTTATCAATACTTTTAATGAACTTCATCTTCTTTCGAAACCTATGGAGAAGCAAATTGGTCTATTTGGGGTTTTCTACCAGAAATTATAAATAAAGCGTATAAATTAGATTCCAAAAATTATTCACGCGATATTCCTATGAAATCAAAACTGGATAACTTTAAATAATTAAATTATCAGACTGAAACATTTAATTCTATTTGTCATATCTTTCAGAATCAGCTGATGTCGCCCGCTTAGCAGCCAAGAAAGTCATTGTAAATTATGCCAGTATAGAATCGCCAGTTCTAACAATAGAACAAGCAATAGATGCAGGAAGAGTTAAAGAATACACAAGTAATATCAAAGATATTGGCGATGTAAAAGGTATTGAACAAAAACTGACAACCTATATTATTTACGTAAAATTACAGGCTTATTTTTCTTAGAATTTCTGTGCGAAAAGGCACATCCTGAGACTTTACGTCCTTATGTAATTTTGATGTAACTTATTTTAAAAAAATTTCTAAATACAGTAAATATTTCCTATTTTCTTTCTTTCTCTGATTGTAGAAGCCATGAATTATGTTCAAAATAAACTTGAGGGAGAGGTTTCAGTTGGTGCCCAAAGTCATTTCTACTTAGAAAATCAGGTACAAGCAAGTTAATAATGCTTCACTTAAACACTTATTTTGCTTAAACAAAAAGATGAATTTTGATTTCCCATTACTCATTGAATCTGTTCTTATAGGTTGCTTTGTGTATTCCAACTTATGAGGGTGTGAAACTTCATACATCCACTCAATGGGTGTCAGGTTGTCAAGATTCTTCAGCTCAAGTTCTGGGTCTCACCAGAAGCAAGTAAGACTACTTTAACTACTTTATTGCAAGGTGTTAAGAATTTTGATTTAAAAAAAAAATATTATAACTTTAATATTGATCTCCCAAACTGCTTATCTTAATTATTTATTTATGGTTTCTGTTTTTTGCATTACAGTTATGATTGGTATTTAGCATTAATAGAGTCTAGATTTTTTGACATTTTCTGAGGCATAATTCCATTTTGAAGTAGAGACAAAAATACTTCTGAAGTTATTCTGATTTTTTTAAAAAAAAACTCAAACTATTTTGCATATTTTGATCTTTTTTTGAGCTTTTAGCTTTTAGTTTTGTGATAAGGATCAGAAGACTTATAATCCCAGTTTGTCCGTCTGTCTGTCTCATTAAAATACCATTAAATTATCATTAAGCACAACAATCACAATAATCGCATCAATTGCGCCTTTTGCATTCGCAACAATCTCACGTATAATACAGGTC
>JAFIDM010001028.1:64440732-64472528 GCA_023159025.1 Thereuonema tuberculata
TATATTGAACACGTCAAGAGGTATAGCGTTGAGAAGATTGTTGCCAAAAATAGTGAATGTGCGAGAAAACTGCGCAGGTCTGTTGTACATCAAGGCGGGCGATAATGTCTACAGAGCATGCTATACATGGTTTAGATATATATTTAGGTAGCCTTATTATGTAGTGTGGTGTATTGAACAAATAAAAAAAAATATATATATTGTTTTTGAAACAAAGAGAATTAAAGGGAGTAAAGTAGTAAAGTTGAACGAAACACATGCTATTGGCAAAATGGGTGAATATACAATATAAAAGCATTTCATAAATCTTCAATCTATTGCCTCAAATAGGTCCATCGCCACATCTTCCTCCTACATAAGGTCGTCCGCATGGATTGGTGTGCTGTTACGACAGGCTCCTTCGCAACCACAAACTGACGAACAGTAAATTCCGGTGTTTCTGCAGCCGCACCTAGTAGCATAATGGCAAAAAATTGATTCAAGGACTCTGCAGGAGCAGGAGGATCTGTTGTTTTGATGGGATTGAAGATTCCACTATCAACGCGAACCCAACTCCATCGTTCTGGATCGAGAAAGTTATCCAGTCATAACTGCATTTTTAAGTACACTCTAAACGAGTGTTGTTGTGCTGCACTTTTGGTTGGTGGCAAGGAAGCCCAGATTGGCCCTCACCTTGGCGGAGGATTTCACAAAGCAGTTATAACGGACAGCATCCCGTGTTGAAGTGTGTTCGTGAAATACCCGAGCTATGGCTTTAGTTTCCCTCGGCATTTTGCTGAAGTATTTCAGGATAGACGCTTTGCTTTTGCCGGAGATGCCACAAGTTGCGTCACACCCTGTGGAGCTATAAATGAAGAGGATCGATCCACTAAACGCGAGCTTCTGCAATTCTGAGGTGGAGAATAATTTGATCTCGATGTTTCCTCTTCCAGGCTTCAAGAAGTAGATGTTTATGTTTGGTGGTGTGAGGACTATCAGCAGGACAAGCAGGTCTACATCTTCTACAATCACAACAACAGGAATTCAGTGTATTAACAAGGTTTGAGTTAAGAATGACGATTATTCCATATAAATAGGGGTGGGTAAGATAGCATAGGGTCGCAAACAGACTCTCGAGAGCATTTTCTAGACCACCCCGGCGCAGTCTATTCTAAAGTAAAGGTGACTCAGAAGCCGTTGCGAAGCGCTTGGTTTACTAATCACTATCCCTACCTTGTTTTTTCCAAGTATTGTTATCTTTATATCTTGCCCACAAGAATTATTAAAATGTCACAGAATGTAGCTCTTTAATTTTCACTGACTTTCCTAGAAGAGAGGTTCAGGCAAAGAAAAAAATTTGAAATACAGTCAGACCTCTATTTAACGAAGTCGCTAAATCCCGAAAAAAATTCGTTATATGGAAAATTCATTAAACAGAAATTCACCTTTTAAAATTACTTTAAACTAAAATACATTAAAAATAAAAATACATTAACAATAAATATTATTAATATTATTAATAAACGTATTAATTTTAATGACATAAAGCGTACATTACCATACGGGTACTTTAATTTTACTAATAAAGTCTGTTAATTTTGTCTGAGTCTTTTAGTACGTCTCGCATCTTTGCAACGCACCAAAAACCCTTCAGGCGTATTTTCTTCAAATTGTAATCCGTATCGGTGCATTTCGTCATTTTAACATTTCATCCTACGAAGGTTTTTTTTGATTTCTGCATCATGATCAATTTCATCATCTTCATCTTCATCGCAATTCATAGCTGTATTGTTTTATTTTTCACACTGTCCAAACTATCCGATTCAGTTAGTGTTTCCGAGGTCTCAACTTCAAAATCATGTGAAAGATAATCATCAATCAGCACATCATCGTTAATTTCTTCTGTTTCCCTCAGCTGTATCCACATTTCTTTCATTTCCTCTTAAGGGAATATTAATAATAAATTCACGGAGAAAAAAAAAATAGATACTACGAAAAAGTTCGTTAAATAGAAAATGCACTTCGCTATTTGGAGGTTATTTTGCGAAGAAATTAGCAAAATGTTCTTGGTTCCAAAGAAAAGTTCGCAAAATAGAGAAATTCGCAAAATAGAGGCTCGTTAAATGGAGGTCCGACTGTAGTTAAATACGGCATCAACGGTTCTGTTAAACTAATACAATTCCTCACATTTACAGAAAATTAACTCAATCACGAAAATTAGTAAATAAATATTTCAAAAAACAAACAAATTAAATCTTAACAATTTAGATATTTCAGTTGTTATGTGATAAGAAGATAAAAAGAAATTAATCAAAATTTTCAATAAAAGTAGCATTTAAAACATTTAAAAACATTACGGTTCGAAATATCGGAATATTTCATACTGGGACATGAATATCAATATTTTTATTGAAGAATTTTGCAAGAAAATGGCTAGTGTTGAGTACATTACGAAATACAGCAATTTGGAGGTATGTCCAAGAATTGTGAAGGATATTTAAAAATACGGAACTAGCCTGATTTTATAGTTCTTGATAAAGCTACTCATAGGATACATTTATGATACATCTATGAGAATAACATATTTATTACTTACATATGTTCTTAGATCTTTGTTACTATTATTACTACAGTAAAACCTTGTTAAGTCGTCACCCGAATAAGCCTTCACTCCGTTTAAGTCGTCCTTTTCCTTTGGTCCCGACAGGATCTCGTATACAATAATGAAAAATAAACCTCCTTTACCCGTCACAAAATTTAATTCTACTCCGGATAACTCGTCACCCTCAAAAATGGCCAAAAGCATCTTTCTTCTCCATTTTTCATGCCATCGTGTTGTCTTTTCAGCCCCGCCCCTTCACTTAAAGAAAGCCAAGCCTTTACGGGGAATTTTCGACCATACCTGTCACTTCATTCCTTTCTTTCCCCTTCGGAGGATTTGGGTTCTTGGAATCTCGCTGCTAATCATTCAAAGCACACTTCTCGCTGCGACTCTGTCGAGTATAGATGTTTTTCTTGACAGCTCCTGAGTGGGACTTCATTTCATAGCGAGTAAGCCCCCCTGTAAGGGCTATTTTTTTCTGTAGCAATATCATGGTTCGATTACGTTTTTAACATGCCAGGGAAACGAAAACTTATCAAGGTTATCTTTAAAGAAAAAAAAGACTTAATTGCACTTTTTGAAAAATCAAATGTTTCGAAAACAGCTTTTGCCAAAGAACACCATATTCCCAGGACTACATTAAACGATATTCCTTCATCTAAACAAGTAATTGAAGAAGCTGACTGCAAAGACAAAAGAAAGAGAATGAGGAAGTCGAAGTTTGACGAGATCGAGATGGTTTTAGTTTGATGGCTAAAACATGCCAGATTGCAAAATGTACCGATTTCTGCCGTGATTCTCAAAGAAAAAGCCATGGAAATTCTTAAGGAGTTGAACATTGAAGATTTCGGCTACAGCAATGGCTGGATGGAACGTTTCAAAGACAGACATTGCCTTTCGTTTAAAACGATAAAAATTTGGCAACTATAAAAAGTGTTTTATTTTATTTTCCACTCATTCATTTGCATGTATTGATTTCTGAAAATCTTGTTTTCCTCACCGAATCCTATAGCAATTCATGAAAATATTGTATTTCAGTGGTTTTTTTTTTTTTTTTCCCAAAAAATTCCCACTCCGCCTAAGTCGTCACTCCGCTTAAGTCGTCAAAAATGTTTGGTCCCTTGAGTGACGACTTAACGAGGTTTTACTGTATATCAAATTTAACTGTTCTTATTTTTCTTTAGGAAGAAGAACATGTTTGGGCGAATCTTTGAATAATATGAAAATTTTTGTTTTTATTTTATCTCTGTTACAGAATTTCACTTTTTTATCTGTTGATCAATCAACGGAATATGAAATATTTCATCGATTTCTAAGATTCGATTCTTTGACTATTTCAGGGCGGTGTCTTAGCTTCGGTATTACAATTCACGTCTTCTTACGTGTCTCAGATTTCTACAGAAACTGCAGATTTAACTGAATTTCTTTTCATCCCAGCTACATCCCACATGTAATTTTCTTCTGTAATTCATAATTAATGTAATTTTTCAATGTGCAGTTGTTACTCATCGAATTCCTTTCTTCCTTCCACAGCATCTGCCCTTGATTTATATTGACATAACTCATTTTTCTTGACTCCAAAGTATTCGATAATTCATTTCTAAAAAAAACCGCTGAGAGCTTTCTTCGTGGGTTTTGTGGTGTGTAACTTTTTTGAATAGTAGCCTTGTTTGGACATTAATATTCGAAGCTTGTTCTTTCCAGTGTCAAACTACAGCCACCTTTGCTTGAATTCGCCATTCTTGCAGTAATATACTCGTTGATATCCCACCTGTTAATTTAGCAATTCCAGCTTTTATTTCATTTGTTTATATGATTGAAATGTAATGAAAATGGAAGACACCTCAACTGGATGATTCACAAGATTCACTACCGGAAGTAACCTTTGAAACTTCAAAATATTTACATTAATGTCTTTGTCTGCAAACCAAAGTTATTTTGAAAATTTACGAAACATTGAAAATAAGAATTTCTTTTAATTGGCATTAATTTTCGTCAGTACGACAACTTCATCAATCTACTATTATTCGTAGTGAAGAAGTACATCTTACTATTGTTTTTGTTTTCTCAACTTTAATTTTATCAAAATTAAAGAATTGTTATTCTTCAGCGAATTAAAAAAAAAAAAGAAATGTTACAATTTTACTTTTTGATATATTTTTAATTTTTTGGAAGCTGTAAAAAATATTAAAAGATCAATTTTATGCAGTTTATCTTATTCCATCATTAGACTGAAACAATTTCAACTCATTTATGTGAAGAAAAAAAGATGATTTATTGAATTTTGCGGAAGATGCACAAATAAACATTAAAAGATGCGCTGAAGAAACTTTAGTAGAAGCTACTGTTGAATAAAGGAGGAGACGAAATTATATACTAAATAACATACAGGTACAGCTGTTTCACTCTAATATGGCGACCAGGAGCAGTCATCAGTATACAACTAGGTCTTGGTACTCGGGCCTTTATAAAAAAAGTCGGAATCAATGTGGAACCCGAAAAGCGAAACTAAGCAATAAAAACCTCGCCAAAAGGATAAAGTGCGAGAAGTTGTAAACGAGTTTTGTCGTTGGACTCCATAAGTTGAAATGACTCCTTGGCCAGCTTGAGACAATCCGTCGTTGAGACAAGTTTTCATATTCATTAATTAACAATTCATATTCTAAATCCCTTCTTTTTGGAGTCCATTTACTCTTGTCTAAAGTGTTATTTACTAATTTATCCATATGGTTTCAATTTATTGCTTTTTTGTATTTTTACATTGTCTGCAGAAAAGAAATTGACCATTATATTTCTAAAGAATATTGAAGTAATAAATAAGTAATTTGTGCTTTTTATTATGTAATAATGATGATTATTATTCTATAATGGATTATTGTTATTCTGTAATAATTATGATTTTTATTATTCTATAATAATTGAATACTTAGTGAACACTCTAAGAATTGTACTGATTATTTTGAATATGCTAGTAATGTAGGATGCTAAAAAAAGAACTTTGTAATAATCGTTTTATTTTAAAATTTTTATAAAATGGAGCTTCAAGAAGAAAAGAAAGCTATTTTTCCGAAATATCATAGTAATAATATTTTTATTGAAGTAAATACGATTTTATCTTACATAGTTTTTTGTTACTTTTAAAAAAATATTAATATTTTTTGTGTGTAAATAACAAAATAATGTGTAGTACTATACTTATCAGTTCTATTTGTCGTAATAACGAATGTATCCACATGAAGGTAAATGAAGTCCTAAGTCGCGTTTGTATAATTACAATATATTCGCGGTGAGTAGAATGGGCCGCGGTGACTTGTTCATGACGAGCTGAACCTGACCCGAAGAATAGATGCACTTCTTTACTTGTTACAGTTTGATGCTTGTCTTGATTTTTTGTTTCCATTAATTCAGAAGCAATAACAGTTGAATATTTGTATTTCCATAATGAAGTGGTTGAAACTTCTAAAGCCAATATTTTAAGACAGCTTTTAAAAAAGAAACAAAAGCTATAGCTATATTTATAAAAGGAAAAGGTCGATAACTTCTTAAAATATTATTTAAATTTACACTTAAATATTGTTAACATTAAGTTGAGAAATGCTATTTAAACTACAGGTAATGTTTGTCAATTTATTACTTACTGGAATTTCGTTTTCTGCTTGTTTTTGTTTCTCACTTCATTTACGCTGAAATTTGAATTTTAGAATTCTAATTATTAGTCAGATATTAAAAAAAAATACTGACTCCGAAATTACTTTTAAAATAAATAAATTGCAATGAACTATTAATGGATATCTGAGGAAATCAGGAAATAAATTAATTGCCTTCAAATTCTTTAAGATGATTAGAAGATTCCGGATACCATTTGTGTTTTTAAGGATTACCTGAAGTCGTTTCAGCGAAAGTATATGCTATTGCGAAACTATTGGAGATCAATTTTATTAATTTTTTAGTTAATGACTTTTGAATAATTGATCAAAATTAGTGAAAAAAAGTAAGAAAATTATCGAATGATTATAAAGTATTTTGTTTTTAATTAGTAATGAGTGATACTGTGACATTCTGATATCAGTGATTTTAAACTGTTATTGTGATCTTTGGTTTGATCACTGTTTCTAAACAAAATCCCGTTCGGAATCTTTATGGTCATCACGCTTTTGTATTTTGCCACCAAAGAAAATAGGTCCAACTTGCATAGCATAGTATTGTCAGATGCGAAATATAACGTTCTAAATTTGAAATTTCATTTTTCTAACTGAATTCAACAACAATCTGCCTTTTCGCTAGGAAATAATATTTGTATTTATTCTCCGCCAAAGAAAATTCATTAAAATCAAAACAAACAAGATGGCGACTAAAAATAGTTTTCTCTCGTACATTAAGGTGAGGGTTAAGTCAAAACGAGGTCAATCTGGAGGATTTCAAATCGTTCTGTAAATGATACAAATGGAATATAAAATCTAGAAATTTAAAATATGATAGTTTAAATATGAATGATTCATATTCTATTATTTTTTTTATATATGATAACTGAATTAATTATATATAATCTCAAAACCAGCTAATTTTTTGAAAAGAATTAGTCCTGTTACTATTTTAGCAAGTTAAGCATAAGTTGTACAAGCACCGTAAAACATTGTCTTTTTTATTGCTATTATTGGTTCTTTTTCAATATTTTCATTGAAAATAAGTGTAATCATAGGTCCAAAAATAGATTAGTGATCCAACCAAGCCTAGAAAAGTTTCTGGATTCAGAGGAAATTATCCATTTTCCATAGGATCTCTCTTTGATTCTCGCTGAAGTTGGACACAAAGTCTCACATATTGAATTTTAGAAACACGAGGACAAATACGGAGAAATTCCAATCGATCTCCTGAAAAAAAGAACTCCTTACGAAGTTTGAAAGTAGAACTCGTGTCTCGGGTCTGGCCACTAAATATAGTTTTTAAGTGTTATTTTGTGCATTATGTATTATTAAAAATGTTTAAATAAGCATCATCTGGGAGTCTGTAACGGATTAATCCAATTTAGATCATTTCTTATAGGAAAAGTTTATTCAGCATTCCTTCACATCTCAATTCGAACAGCCTCCTGGAACGAATTGTG
The DNA here is from genome assembly GCA_023159025.1 of Thereuonema tuberculata. Lineage (NCBI taxonomy): Eukaryota > Metazoa > Arthropoda > Chilopoda > Scutigeromorpha > Scutigeridae > Thereuonema > Thereuonema tuberculata. The sequence continues at coordinate 64,448,418 of JAFIDM010001028.1, forward strand.
TACAAATAGCGAGGTTCCACTGTATATTCTAATGAATATAAAATGGTGTTCATTTTATATCATCACTGATGTGAACTTTCCAAAATAGAAATTATTGAAGCTCAATTTAAATTTAAAATAATTTAATATTTTATAAAACATCAACACTTCAAATTAAATTATACGAAAGTCATTTACTTCATCTCTTCTACAAAATAACGCAATATTTCGGAGAACTTTATCAGCTCCTCCTTCCTCAAGCGTTTTACAAAATAAAATAAAAATAATAATCAAAAAATTAACAATAAAACGTGCTCCGTGTGGCACTTAATGCAAAAGCATTAGTACAAAATAAATAAATCAAAAACAAACGTTCCAATCGTCCAAAAAAATTAAAGAAATTGTCGAAATTGAATATCCTTGAAGACATCTTTAAATTTTATCTTTGAAGAAATAATAAACTTAGAAGAAATAAAAAGATGAGTTCGTTTTTATTTCTTCTAAGTTTATTATTTCTTCAAAGATAAAATTTGGAAATTTTTGTTTTTGATTTATTTATTTTGTACTAATGCTTTTGCATTAAGTGCCGCACGGAGCACGTTTTATTGTTAATTTTTTGATTATTATTTTTATTTTATTTTGTAAAACGCTCGAGGAAGGAGGAGCTGATAAAGTTCTCCGAAATATTGCGTTATTTTGTAGAAGAGATGAAGTAAATGACTTTCGTATAATTTAATTTGAAGTGTTGGTGATGTTTTATATAATTAAGATTAGAAGGGTCTTTGGTGCAGTGAAGAGGATTTAATTTAATATTTTGTTTTTTAAGAAGCTTCAAATGAAAATTAAAAGTTTATTGAATTAAATTTGAAATATTTAAAATTGTGATGACGTTATCGAGGAGAAGTGTATTTAATCTCGAAGCAGTCTCGATTTCATCAGAGAGAGAGAGAAAGTAAAATGGGCAGAATAGACAGTAGACTCTAGACAGCAGAGAACCGAGCGCATTAAGTTAAATGTGAAGCGCACTGAACAGATCACAAGCGCAGTTAAGTGAGCGGAGCGCAGCACAGAAGTCTGCGAGAAGTCAATCTCGAACGCAGTGGAAAATCACAAGCAGGTGAAAAGCCAAATGCCCGTAGATCGTCTGAAGTTATTAGAAGATAGACGTGAAATAAGAAGTAACACAACGCAGTTAACGAAAGTAGCGAATACAGAAAAGCTACGATTTGGAGAATAGCTCACAACGAACGCGCTGATACAGTCAAGAACGCAACCTGGTTCGATAATCATAGTTGGTGGCAATCGTGACGCCAGAACTTCGTAATATGAAGACACGCCGATTAGTCCATGAAGAGGAGCCAATCAGAAGAAGTCCAGTCATCTGATTTGTGGTATCCAAAGGATTTCGTGTCGGAGGTCAACGCCATTATTTGAAAGGAACCAAGGGAACAATATAGGAACTCAGTGCTACTATGGAACAACTGGAATTAGCGGAATAAAATGCAACGCAGTCTACAAACTGTAAGTAGAGAACTTTATTATTTGTGAAAGCGCTTCCGAGAATTTGCAGAACGAAAGCGGCGTTAAGTTTAAAGTGTGCCGATATTAATTCAAGAAACAGAATTAATATAATTGTTAATAGCGTGTTTAAGAAGATTTATTTACGAGTGATAAATATCTTCATTATTAGTGCTTCGAATTTAAAGTATTAAGTTAAGTGCAACGAATAAGAATTAATAAGAAGAAAATAAGTAATTCTTATATGTGTGGATATATAGTAAAAGGATTAGGTTTCAATTATTATTGTCACTGAATGTCAATCGTTCATTTTCAGAACCTACAAAATCGAGGAGGAACTTAAAAAAAACCATATCATTTATATAAAAAAATATTAAGAATTTTTTAGCGAAAAGTCGATTACCGGAATTGGAATGGGATAAGCTGTAGTAACAGTCCGTTTAATGACAGAACGTTTTACTGTGATTCGATCATAACATTGCCTTGAAAAAAGAAGTTTGCGAAAATTGTTGTACTTAAAAAATAAAATAAAACTGTTATATATAAATTATGTATTCGTCTACATTAAATTAAATTTGTTTTATGTAGACCATAAATATATCGTAAAGAGTAATTCAAAAATATTTTTATGGACTTTTTAATGAGATTTCGTTATAACATAATAGGAATTTGTGAATAACATGAATAATAAAATATTATAAGTTGAACATTGATTTTTAAGGATTTTTTTGTAATATTTTTTTTTAACAATTTGCAATGAGTTCCCAAAATAATAATAGTAATGTTTTATATATAATAATAGTAATATTATTAATAACAATATTGATTAATAAAAGTAATTTTTTCCTAAATACAAAATATTATCAAATATAAATAATATCCTCAAATTATCTCAAATTAGTAACACGTTAAATTGAATATTTAGAAATGATTTTTGTAAAATATTTGAATAACAACTCATTTCAGTAATTAACTTTGAAAATTTCATTTAAGTTTTTAATTATTTTTTCTTTTAAATTTTTTTTATTTTAAATGTTTCGATTTATCTCCAACATTCCCCAGTCTGTTTTTTTCTTTTACCATAGTTCGTCCGAATATTCCTTATATTACAGTGGCTATTCTACTCATATCGACGGTGAGAGAAAGAGTGAAGTCGTGAAATTACAGTTTCAACCTCAATCACAGTTTACATTCTAAACTCAATCGGAATTGTTTTCAAAATCAAAATGGTCCTGTATATTAATTAAGAATCGTGTTATTTCTCATAATAGATGAAATTTATTTGCATTATTGTTTATTTCTTTTTGCAGACATTTTTATTCGATGTTGTCTTTAAGATATCAATATTTTGGGAAATGAGTTCCGTTTCTATTCTATAGATATCATGTTTTCTGAAATATATTCGTTTCATCATACTGCCGCTAGGTGTCCTCCATGTTTTAGGAAAACACAGTTTCATTATAACTGTTAACTGTGATTTTCAGATATCAGATTTTTATAATTCGTGAAATATCATTCATCACTGTTTGTATTGTAGAATTTTTGATAACATTCTCAATGTTTGAATGTTTTACAAAAAAAAAGTCATTTTATCAATATTTTATTGGAGTCGAAGTTAATTACAGATTATAGATTATTTTTATAGTTTAGTTTATAGTTAGAATCTTCAGTAGAGTTAATAAATTTTAAAAAATTACTGTAGGTTTTACTATTATTTAATGTAATTGAAATTGAATTAAATTTTTTTTTTTAATATTTTTAAAGAGAAAAGTCACAGTATTTGGCATAAATGAAAATCATGAATTTTTCTTAATTGATTTTCATTACTTTTCAGAGAATAAAATATTTTTATCGGCATCATTGTACTTTGATTGTACCATGTGCTTTTTATAATTCATTGTACTTCGACAAATTAAGCTTCAGACGTAAACTTTATGATTTGAGAAAGATAAGAAAAATTAAGAATAATCACAATAGATCTACGAAGTTATTCTGAGTATCGAATTATGTCACCGATAAATAGAGATCAAACCTGTATTTGTGTACATTTGGGAGGAAAAGAAGCGTTTCCAAAGAAACGTTCAGGTCTTCGGTAGTAATTTTAGTTTCAGATTTAATTATATTGGCAAAAAATAAAAAAAGAAAAGCAAATGATAAATAAAAAAATTTTCTGATTATTTTTTAATTATTATTGTCTTTATTCAATATGACTGGCATTATACATGATATCATCTCAATACTTTCTAAAATTCAATTGAAATTAAAAATTTTATTCAAAATAATATCGTATTTATCAAGAAATTGATTATTGAAGGTGCTCAGTCTTGTATGAATAATCTTTTATTATGAAAGTTACAAAACTGAAGTGAACTTTATTTAAAATCTATATTACATAATAATTAAAGATTTCATTTTCTTTGAAAAGTTTTATTATAAAAATAAACCTGATCGAAAAATAAGCACAGCTAACGGAAATCCGTCCAGCCATTTAGCATGATTCGCAAACAAACAGACAAAGAAATACCTAGCAATAAATATACAGAGAAATGTTCGTGTGGAACAATGACACTGCGCAAGCTCACCAACAACAACTTTAAACATAAAAATTTGACATAACTATTGAAAAAGAGATACAAAAGAGAGCAAGAGTTTAACTAAAAAAAATATATATATATATATACATATAAAATACGATATGTATTATTTCAAGGAATTGTTAAGAAATGAAAGCCTTTGAAGATGAAATTTTAAATCCGAATAAAATAAATTAGATAATCATTTTTTTTTTTAAGAAAAAGCATTTTTTTAAAGACTACGTAATGGGATAAATGATAGAAAAAGACAAGATTTTACCTTTGAAAAAATAATTTTTGTAAATTACATAAAAAATTGGTTATATAGTAGTTATAGAGAAATAAGTTGTGGAGAAAGTTAAAGCAGAAATGATTTAAACCCATTAATTGTATTTATTAAATTACTTGATTATGAATTGAACTAAAGAATACAAAAAGAAAGAAACACATAGAAAAACATGTTTCTGTGAAAAATCAGATCACAAATTTATCTCTAAAACAACCAGGTAAAGGGCAACAACTATTTCAATTTTGAAGCAAGACAAGATAGAAAAAGCGATTAGTAAATCAATCACAATGCTTCGCAACGTCTTCTGATAAGAAAATATCATTGATATTGCTGTAATTTCCTTATTATTATAAATGTGACTGTTGTGCATGCAAAAGACGCAATTGTTGCGATTGTTGTGCTTAATGATAATTTAATGAGATTTTAATGATATTTTAATGAGATTTTAATGATACTTGTCCACAGGACAGACAAAGCGTGAATATTAGTCTGCTGATCTTATCAGAAGACTAAAAGGAGCAGTTCCACATCCGCAGAATTGTAAACAGTTTAGTTACTGTAAGTAACTGAAGTTTACTGAAAGTTTACTGAAATTGATGACAAATACGACATCATCTAGAATATAGAGTCTATAGTCAGCAGAGACAATGTGGTTTTAAGGGCAGTTAGGAGTGAAGATTTATCAAGTTGTACACCAGGAGAAGCATTATTTCAAAAGGTATTATTATTGAAACAGTTTCCACTAACTATAAATGCCTTTTTTTTTATCTTCTTCTTCTTTATAGGATTTTCCCCATTTCTGAGGTTTTCCTCAACTGAAAGTCGTCCTCGTAATGTCTCGCCATTTGTTTCTGTCCTCTGCATCCGCTGTTGCCAGTCCATATCTTTCCAGGTTTTCCCTCAAGTTATCTCTCCAACGCTTTTTCGGTCTTCCCTTCTTTTCTACCTTCTGGTTGCCAGTCCATCAGTGCCCTAGGTAATCTGTTGTCTCCCATTCTTGTCACGTGTCCGAACCATCTTAGTCTTCTCTCATCTATCTTTTTTATAATGTCTGTTATGATATTTAACTGATTTCTTATCTCGATATTCGTTTTTCTTTCCAATCTCGATGTTTTGGCTTACTTATATTAGCAGTTTCCATTGCACTCCAGGAGCTTTCTCGGAATGCTATACGCTTTTTCTAGATATATAAATATCAAATGAATATCTTTAATTTTTTCCTGGCTTTTCTGCAATAGTTGTCTGATTGTTAAAAGATGATCTTTTTCCTGACTTCCCTGTTGTAAAACCGCATTGTTCTTCAGATGTTATAAATTCCTCTTCCAGTCTATTTCTCACTATTCTTCCCAAGATTTTCATTAATGGGTTAGTAACACATATTTCTCTATAATTTGAGCATTGTTTTTTTGTCTCCTTTTTTATGTATTGATATAATGAAACCTTTACTCATTTCTTTTGGTACATTTCTTTCTTGTATTATGGCATTTAATAGTCTAGTGATTAATTTAACAATTTTTCTTCCTCCGTATTTGATTAATTCCAAATTGATCCCACCAGGTCCTGTTTCCTTGCTTTTCTGTTCTTCCCATTAACCAGTTCTTTTTTCACTTCGTCTTCTGATATACATAATTCTATATTATCGCAGCAATACTCTTGTTCTATAAAATGTTGTCTATGTTCTTGTAATAGCTGAGAACAGTATTTGACCCATTCCTCCATTTTGATCAGATTTAAATTAATTCTGTGATTTTCTTCTTTCTCATTTCCTTGATGACGTTCCATGCTTCCCTCGATTTACTAAATCCAATCTGGGCATTTATCTCTGCACATTTCCTCTCCCATCTTTCATTCTTAATTTTTCTTATTTCATATTTCACATTATTTTTTATTTCCCTATACTCCCTGTGATGTTCTTCTCTCTTAGACTGTAGCCATTTTAGATACCCTTCTCTTTTTCTTTCAGCTTCCTTTTTGGTCTCTATTGGTAGCGAGCTCATTTTGTTATTTTTCTCCCTGTTACCCAAAGCTTCATAGGCGATTTTTTTTGTTTTGTTTTTTATGTAGTTATATATCTCCTCTGCTGTTTGTCCAAAGTCTCCATCGAATTCTCTATCCATTCTATGTTGATAAAATGTTCTAATGCTTTCATCCTGTAGCAGATCAATATTGTAATTTTCTTGTTGTAATGAGTCCCCACTATTTTGTAATTCTTCTTTTAACTGTTTCTTCTTCTTCCATGGAAAGATACATTTTGCTCTGACCAAGTAATGGTCCGTTCCACATTCTGCCCCTCTATATGCCCTTATATCCTGTATTTGTATTGTATTTTTCTGTCTTCCAATGATGTAATCAATAGTTGATCTTAGATTTCTGGTCTTCTGTCTCCATGTATATATATTTTTTTTTATTTAAACATAATTTATCAACACAAAAACGCAAAAACAAGTAATACAAACTGATAAAGATATAAATAGAAGTTTTTATAAGAAATTTACTGGTATCTACAATGTTAACATTTTATTAAAAAGTACCATATATTTTAAAAGAATACGTAGGCTTTTTGTAATAGGTTTTCACGATTTTAAAGAGATTAAATATTAATATTTAAAGGACTGAACGATTACTTTTCCTTAAAATACTATTCTTATGTTTTTTTTCAAAAGTAAGTACTACATTTATTTTTAAATGAAAATCTTTGCGAAATACAAACAATATAAGTTTTCCAAGTTTTCGTTAAATAATTAAATTCAAGTTTTGTTTTTAAAGCCGATTAATTTTAATCTTATAAAGCAAATCGCTAATTAATGGAGTATCTAAAAAGATAGAAGCTTTATCTAAAAAAGCTTTAATTTTTATTTTAAGTTCTTGTCGTTTGAAATATTAAAAAAAAATTACAAATTTAAACAAATCAGGAGATTAGAAAAAACAAAAATCCTCAGCGTTTAAAGGAAGATAGGCTAAAGTTTCTTAAGGATTTCTTGTTTAAAATTGAGTCTCCGATTTGTTTCTATATTTATCTTTCAGTAAAATAACAATCAAGTAATGATATCAGTAGAATGTCTGCTTCCCGTCTCACTCAAGGCCACAGAGCTATCGGTTGAACTAACAGAACCTGCAGAGACAACGCTGTGCAATGTTGTCGTATTTATTCTACTACTTTGTTTACGACAACGCATACATCGTCTTCTTCAGTGTATTACTATCAATATATTTAGGACGATGGCTTTACCGGAACAAGAATTTACCTCCAGGTCCTTTCAATTTGCCCATTGTCGGATATCTGCCCTTTTTGGATATGAAACTCGAATTGGGATACAAAAAACTCAGTGAAAAATACGGAGATGTTTTTGGGATAAAGATCGGTCAAAGGTAAGATTAATTTCTTCTCATAATGTAGTTTTTTTTTTACTTTTTATTTAATGGTTGATTCTCAATGAGAATGGCAGTTGAATGACATAGCTCAAGGACGAATCCATTTTCTCGAACTAGGAGGAGAAAGAAATTTAATTTATCTTTCATTACAACGCATTAAAACCCAGAGATGTTGTTATGTTCAATTGCGTTCTTAACCATTGTCTGTTCAGAAAGGGAAGGGGGCTTATTGTACAAATTGGGTGGAATTTTAAGGAATTTTTGTATTTATTTCATTTATTTTTTAAAGTTATTAAGAAAATAAGAGCTAATTGTACATTATTTCATATTATTTTTAATTTTTTTTTTTTTTTAAAAAAAAGTACATTTCTTGTTGGAATTTAATCCCTCAAATTCCCTTCCCCTTGTCTGTGGCACTGCTTTCTACTTTAGAAGTCAAGGCAACCATCAAATCATTCTTGTTTTTTAGTTGGGCCAAGATTTCATGACGTATAATACTTTTTCCCTAAACTTCATTTCCAAATATTAGCCTGCAAGTATAATTTGCAAGCCTCTAGTTATGGTTACTGAAATTAGTTCTAAGAGCAATAATTAATTTTTAGCGATCCATTTGGGAGCTATTGTAATTCCGTTTGTCCTGTCCTTTCGTCCGTCCGTGTCTGTCCACCCCTAACAACTCCCGAACGTAAGGTCGGATCGACAAATGGATTTCACCATTATCGAGGCCGAAGACTGTAGGAATGGGGTATTGCCAGGGGCCAACGCCCTCTCACCCCCATGTTCAAGATATTTGGCATTATTTTCTTTGGATTTCCGCAATTATCTTAAGTGTTAGACATGCAACCATGTTATTTCAGTTGTCAGCTATAGCTTCATGGGTACTATCTACGTTGTTGTTTTTTTTTCCTCTTAATCTGTTTTTCTCAATGTTCGAGTGGCAGTTTTTTTCTTTCTTATTTTCCCAACTTTTTTTATTTTTCCTTACGTTAATGTAAGTTCTTTTTTTGTTATTTTCTTTTTAATTTTTTTTATTATTGTGGGTCGCTCTTAAATTTATGCTTTAGCACAAAATTTTATTCACCTTATATTTTATCTTTTTTTAACTTTCTTTAGAGATCTTAATGGAATTTTCTCCAATTTCTTGTGTAAATAAGACTATTTTTTTAACATAAATAAAAGCATCAATGTCAAATTTGGATGAAGTATGAAGGTGTAGTAGTATCTACTTCTGCCGAAAGAGAGCGTGAGAAAAGAATTGTTTGTTTTTCGTTGGATGCAATTTTAGGTCGTATTGTCACGAATGGTGCTTATTAAGTTGGTGCTGTTGTTTGAATATGTCTTTAATTTTTATTAATAATACTGACACTGTGCTGTGGTGGAAGGATGCCAACCAGGCCCTAGAATGTCCTAAAGTTGAATCCAGCAGAGGACAATCAGGCTTTTTGTTGTTTTAATCTTAACATTATTGTTGTGTGATAATTACGCTTCCTTAAATTTCCTTTGTAAGAGTATTTTAATTGTATTTAATTTTTAAATCACAAGTATATGCTTTTATATGAGATTTTTAGACAATAAAAATCCAGCCTTTTTATTTTTAGAAATGCAGTAAGAAATCTTTACCTTGAGATTAAAATAATTTCTTTATTAGTTTCCTGTTTCACTTTCTTGATATTGGTATGGCAGTCTTAGCATCACACGCTTTTCCGAATTTAACTGGAAAATAATAAGAAATAAATAAAATGGCAACTGAGAGTGGTTTTCGGTTTTTGGGTGTATCTTACAGATAGAAAAATAAAAGTCTTTATTTCCTAGCCTATATTTTCTTCTTCTTTCAGCATTTCCTGTTCATTTGTGAAAAAAGGCCTCTTTAGGTCTGTCCACTTCTTTCAGTCTTTCACTAATCTCACCATAATACTTTATAAGGCCACCTTCTAAATTTCTCTTTGCATGTTGCATAAATGGCATAATTCAAAGAAATGGATAAAAATTGAAAGTGGGTGACTGATGAGTCCAAAGGACGAAACGGTCCATCCCAGTCTCTTCCCGGTGACAGCTCAGGGTGCGAATTCCTTCTTATAGCGTTCTGCCTTCGTTTTTTTCCCGTTTCTTTGAATTATTCAGACACATTAATTGCTATGCTTCGTTGATTGTCCGCATGACATGCGTTGCAGTCGACTCACAGTTGTCTCTGTTCGCCCACGACAGTCGCATCCAACTTGCATTTGTCTCATGTTCGCCCTACTTGGGGTTTATAAGGACATCTGCTTCGGAAGGGAGATCACATGGTGGACAGAGACCTCTGGTGTCTTATCAGTCAGGTGAAAGGAGAGCCATATCCGGTTGTCTGCATACAGCAAGATTTTCGGTGTCGAAATGCCACACTGCACTTTTAAGTTGGAAGGATGACATCGGAAGGGAATAGCCACAGACACTGGAACACAAGCTGAAGTACGGTAGCCATCTTGATATCGATAATAACTTACAGGAAAGAAAGGAAAAAAAAATCAATAACTATGTATTGAAGATTTTTTTCACAATGAAATCCTATAAGGAAATGGCCTGAATTGAGAAGGAATCGTATAACTGAGGGGATCTGTGATAATGAAAAACGATTCTTAACACTTACGAAGAAAATGATTTTTCTCATAAGCGAGAATTATAGAATTATATGAATCCAAACAATGTCCAGAGTCCTCCCCATGAACCACAGTCATTACGGTCACAGTTGCGGACAGTTGCCAAATGCTGCGTGATCCGTTTGGAGAGGGACTGGCGTGGCTCCCCAATATAAGGGCAGGAGAAATCACTAGACTGGAGAGCATAAACAACCCCTCGAGGATTGACATGCCAAACTGATCGAATATAAGAATTAAGGAAATTATGAATAGTGGTTTTGGAAGAATAGCCTATTTGAAAAAAATTATCAAGCTCAAAATTTGCAGTTAACAAATTACATAAAGCTGAAATTACTGTTTTTTTTATAACTAGTCGGCTACCCGTCGCTTCGCTCCGGAAGCCTCCCTTATGTAACGGAAAACAATTTTTTATTTATTAAAACACACACACACACACACACACACACACAAATTACATCAAGCAAACTAAAACTAAAATTTTTTAAAAGCTTTTTTTTAATTTAATTTTTGATGTCTATATTCTCTCAATCTACGACTGCTTTTAGAACCACCTTGTAAATCATATATCTATGATATATTTTTATTTTTTACAGAGATTAGAATGTAGGTCTAGTGGTCTAATGGCTAAGACGTCTAACTTCTGAGCAGTATTCTACCTAATAGAAATAGTGCATCTTTCTTTCTTGACTATCTTTTTTTTTATTCCTATTGATACTTTTCAGTCGTTTTCGAGTTAGAAATAGTGATGGTTTTTGAGTTACAAATAGTGATTTTTCAGTATTTTACCTAATGAAATACTGCTTCTTATTTCTTGACTCTTTTTTTTTTTTATTCCAAATGATACTTTACAGTGGTTTCTGAGTTACAATAGTGTTCAGTATTCTATCTAATAGAAATACTGCTTCATTCATTTTTGAGTCTCTTTTTTTATTCTAAGTGGCACTTTTCAGTGGCTTTTGTGTTCCAAATATTGATGGTTTCTGAGTTACAGATAGTGATTTTTCAGTATTCTATCTAATAGAAGTATCGCTTCATTCTTTTTTGACTCTCATTTTAATTACAATTGTCACTTTTCAGTGACGTTTGAGTTACATTTATTGATGGTTTTTGAGTTGCAAATAGTGATTTTTTCGGTATTCCTCCTCAAAAAAAGAGTTCTTCTCTCTTTCTTGACTCTGTTTTCTTTACTCCAACATCTGGCGTGTACACCCACATATTTTTCAATATCATATAGGATTTGGTTAAGTAAGAATATTTAAAATATTGCAACGTTTCGGCAATTATCGTTCTAATTGTCAGTTTCGAATTACAAATAAACTGACTGATGTGAAATAAATAAACAATCTTGAGATTCAAAAAAATGATTGAATACATTCCTTATTGATGGGGGAAAGGAAAGGAGATATAAGTCAAAAAACCATTTAAAGAGAGTTGTAGTCCCTATGGCCTAATGGATAAGGCATCTGACTTCGGATCAGAAGGTTGCAGGTTCGATTCCTGTCGCGGATGTTTCATTGTAAAAATTCTTTCTATTTTCCATTCGCTCAGAAAATTGCGCCGGACAGACACACAGACACACAGACAGACAGAGAAATAAAAGATTTTAGTAATATAGATTAGTTATATATAAAGGCTTTTTTTATATATGCATTTGAAAAAAAATTGTTCATATTAAAATACAGAAGGGCATTGGGTTATTAGAGTATTTTCATAAGTTCTTGTTTATGTGAGCAAAGAGTCTGTTTGTGAAATTCAAGTAAGAAGCTAAGCATAAACTTATACATTTTATTTAAAGATATATCATCATTTTGTCCAGTTGGGACGCAGTAAAAGAAGCCTTTATTGATAAAGGTTCTGAATTTGCTGGAAGACCAACACCTTTTTCAATGTCTGGATGGATTTTCGACTATGAAGGTATTCTGTTTTCCTGAAAAACTAAATATTTTAAGTATTTATTTAATTTTGTAATAAAGTATAATAATATTTCATTTTCAGTTTTTTTAAAAAGAATGGGTCTTACTATATACAAACAAACCATACTTCTTCCTTAAATCTTCTCTTTCATAATAAATATTATTAAACATCATCCACCAGAAAATAAATGTCATAAACTACATTTATTAATTGAAAAAAAAACGAATTTTCAAGGAGATAAAATTCACCGTCTCCTCTTTTTCAAGCCTTTTACATTGTAATAATAAATAGACGAGATTCTTTTACAACAATGACCTTAAAATATTGATATTAACAATTAAAAAACGTTAATACAATAATAATAAAAGATCATAATCTACAATATAACAATCACACATTATTAATAATCACAAATTCTTATCAAACGAAATACAAAAAATTAGATGGATAATAGAAAGCCTATTAACACTTTAATTTTTCGATTATTACCTTTTTGTTAGAGGTTACAAATTTTTTGTTAATCATTTCTCTAGCCAATTTTACTAAATTTTCACTAACTTTAACTCCATCACATCTATTGAGATTTTTTTTCTTTCGAATTTCGGATACATAGGCTTTCTATTGTCCTTCTAATTTTTGTATTTGTTTCATTATATAAAATGTTTACTTCACAATTGATACAATGTTGCTTGTCTTTACAGTGTTCAGCAATTTCAGATTCCTTTACTAATTTTTGTCTAATATAATATTCGTGTTCCCCCATGCGTTCTTGAAATGTTCTTTTCTGGTGGATGATGTTTAATAATATTTATTATAAAAGAATGGATCTTCTTGAAACTAACATGGCATATTTGCGGACACGAGACGATGGATCTTTGAATTTAAAAATTAAAGTTAAAAATTAAATTAAAGAATTAAAATTGAAGTTAAAAATTAGGAATAATTAGAAGAATTTCTTCCTTTAGTTATTCGGACTGTTTAATTCAATTTAATGTAATTAATTAAACTTCTTAATATTCTAACTGTGAGTAAAGTTAATAAGTTAAAGTATTAATATATTTTAATAAAACTCTGGAATATGAATGTAAATAGAGTTAAAACTGTTCTGAAGGATGGAGGCTCTGATTCCTGGAAATTCCTAGAGGGGATCAGAGCTTTTTTCTCTATATTGGTTCTTTTCAAGACGGATCTTGGGGTCTACCCACCAACTGCAAATTTGGAACCGGAGTTATGGCGGATAGGACTGATTCACTAATCCAAATTTTACCCGTTATTCATTCAATGAGGCGGATATCACCTGTGCCCCGAAATAGCTCAAGGGCTGTTAAAAGGAATCATTAATAAAATATTGTAGTTATATTAATATTTTATTAATAAATAATTTACTTAATTGTATGTAATGCCAATTATGTTCCATAAAAGATTCTTTTAGTACGAAATCAACCTGAATTTAATAATCAAAATTTAAATCAATTTTAATGAGATACAGCACATATATTTCAATGATAGGACTTTAAAAATACAATACAAAAAATGCAACTCATAGCCTCAATTACTAAAAGTTCAAAACAACATTTTTTATTGAGGTAGCTACGACAAGTTGTTTGCAATTATTAGTAATTATTTGAAAATTTGCATACTTTTTATTTGTCAGAGTTATGACGGTCTTGTTACCTAAGAAAAGACATCTGTTTTTTGATAATTATATTTTTTTCTTTCATTTGACCTCTTATTTTTTTATAACGATTTTTAAACTGCTCTGCTCTTTGACAACGTTTAAGATTCGTTTTAACCTCTATCTTCACTGTGGTGATATCATCATTATAGTTAACACATTATAAAGCATGCTGAGTGGTTTTCCGAATTTTTACATATTTATTTACTCTATTTTACAGTTGCTAGAAGTATTACTGTTGTTTTCATAAACAAAGATATTATTTTCTAATTTTGTTTCTAATTGTTTCCTAGCTGTTTTAGCTTGCGATGGAGAGGAATTCAAAGAGCAGAAGAGGTTTATATTAAGTTCACTTCGACAACTTGGCTTTGGTAAAGCCAGCGTTATAACATCCATCCAAGAGGAAGCGCAGGTAATAGATTAAAGCACTTTTGAGATACATTTACATCTGTTTATTTCTGATAAGGCCATGGGTAAACCATATTAATACTGTGCCTTAAGACTATAGTGTACAGATAGGCGATTTCGACTACAGCGCCATTGGCGGCTATTGCAGTCCCAACGTTTGGGACGCGGCAGCCATATTTCCTTTGCGAAAATATAGCTTGTTGTTACCCTGCGACTTCTACAAATCTTTTTCAAAGTAATTTATAGCCGAATCGATTCTCAAGAATGGCACTTCGGAATTTCGTTTTTATATATTGGGAAAGATAGTTGGTAAATAGCTTGGACTGAGAGCGTGCATTGACTTTTCATTTCCAATGAAGTGCTTACTGCATAATTTTGAATTTTTAGTTGGTTCCCAGGTGGAACCATTTGGCCTATAAAACAATTTGAAAAAGATATACAAGTAATTCTATAGAATTTTGATTCTATAAAGATGTAATTACACAAAAGTAAAAATATTAAAAATAAAAAGTTTTACTGTAAAAATAAACTGTTCAGTTCATTACATGAAGATTTGGCAAAACTTTTACTAATAAAGTTTACATTATTGGAAGAATTAAGAAAATAGTTTAGTTATTTAAAAAAAAAAAATACAAGGTGCTGTGAATGTAACATTAATCAGGCAAAAATATTTTTCTTTCCCATCAGTTTAAAGACTAATTGGAGCATACCAGGCTATCTTTCTATCATATTGCAAACAAATATACTAAACTACATATTCTGCTAAGATCTGTTCAGTAACGCCATATGACAGTTATATGTATATTACAACTTCCTTTTTTATTTATTTATCTAATTATTTACATTTGCTTGATAGTGAAGGCAAACAGAGTCCTATTTGTTTCAATTATTATCAAAATATAAATAAACAGTAGTGAAAACTTAGTAAAAAACTCTTGTATAGTGTGTTAACAAATAATATAGGATAAATAAATATACTAAAAAGGAATATCTATATGATGAAAACAATTAGTTAATGCAACAGAATCAATACATCAGAAATTAATGTAAAAAATGTGGGTTAACAAACATTAAAAGGCGAAAAAAGTTTATTTTTTAAATAAAAACAGTTTATTTCTGTAATTTTTTCGTCATTTCTGATAATTAAAAAAAAAAAAAAACCTTTCTAATTGTTGTAAACTAATACTTTTTTGTCAGCCTTCAACCTTCGTCGAACTGCGGAAATCCACTGATTTCTTTTTTCTTGTTCAAATGATCTTGCAGGAAAAGAATAAAAGTGAACATTTTCTGTATTTTTATAAGTACTATTACATCCAACAACGCAGCAATTAATGTTGCCTTTGCCCATTATTGAAATTTTTTGAAAGCATCGGAATGCAACCCTTCGTAAGAAAGTTATTGTTAGAAGCTCTCCTTACAATATTTCCAATTTCTGCCGTCACCGGCAGCACCAGTCCCTTGCACGGTCCCTATTGTGCAGCCTTACAGTACTCAAAATATCATCACAGCGGGAAGAAGAGAAGAAGCACCAACAACCTGTCTTGTTTCGGGATTGGAACCCAGACTCAGGCGCATCAGCCAAATTAGTAGGCCAACAGCAAAGATTATGTTTGAACGGTTTTACAAAAGTTACTGCTTAAAATATTATTCCATATATTTCTAAAAACGCAACTCCTATTCTACGTAAACAATACAGGTGTTAGATTTTAATTACTAAAAATTTATAACTTGCTTTTATTCACATTAATTTTTTTTTTTTATTTTATTGAAGATTTGTAAAAGAAAATTACAACTAATCTTTAGAGTCTTATTCTTGGATTGGTTTTTTATTTAAATATTGCCACATTTTCAACATCCATTTTGTTTGTTATTTCCTTAGGTACTCATTGATTATTTCCGTGACAAAACAGGCGCCATTGATAATATCCAAACAATTTTCAATACTGTGACTACGAATATTATATGTTCTATTACTTTTGGAAAAAGATTTAATCATGGGGATGTAAAGCTAAAGAAAGTTCTCGAAATAATGCATTTATTGATGGTTATTATTGAGGACGTAGTTTTCTTTGATGCCTTTCCTGTTTTGAGGTATGATATGTCTTTGTCAAATTTATTTTTGTCAATTAAATTTAGAAGAAATTATTCAGTTGTTTATTGTAAAGTAAGAGGTAATTATAATGGTTACTTACATTGGTTATTTCGTACATATTTCTGAAATTTTAATCATCTGTGCTGAGAAGAACTTCTGATTTTGTTTTGGATATGATAAGGAAAACATTCATTATCCTTAAGACTTGTTTTGCACTTGCTGAAATCTGCAAATTGTTCGGAAACCTGTCACTTCCCTCAACATAAGATAGGGATGTAATTTGAAGCAAGATTTTCACAACAACTCAATGCAGCAAGGCCTAGCTGCCAGAAGAAATTCACCTGAAAGACTGGGACAATGAAATGTAGGAATTTCCGTGGCCGTGATGTAATGAATCTTGTCGGCTATCTGATTGGCGCCGAAGCTTAAGATCTTGCTTCAATTGATTTCCTTTTCAGGCGGGGCTACACATTAGATAATATAATCTCTAGATTTATGGATGAAGGATTTGCTGCACGGTGGAAGGCTCCTGGGAATTTCTGGGTCACATCCCAGAATCATTTTCTACGCTTGTAGCATTATAGGCTAGAGGTTCCTGTATAATTTTTTCTGAGTTGAAAATCAGGCTTTTCGTGTTGGGTATATGTCTTCTCTATAGAATATTATTATTCTATATGCCATTTCTATATTCTATATGTCGTGATTGTTCTTCTCTTATTACCATGGGGTAAAATTTGTCTTCGCGGAATAAGATGGTGACTTTGTCAAACTTGGGAATAAGGGTTTTCCTACTTTTGTAAGAATGTTCTGATATTGGTCTCTTGGTAGTGCTGCATTAGTTGATTTGTTACCAAACAAATTCCCCAATTATGGTTGTGATTTGCCTCTTGATCTGGCGTATGTACACTACTTCTGCACATATGAATAGCGAACTTAGTAGACCTTAGGAGATTTTATTGTTGTCTTGTCTTTCGGGTTTCTCAGACATACTTCTATCTTGTTTTAAATCTTCATATCTGTTCTTTTATTCTTCATCTTATCATTTCAGTCCGACAAATTCTCTCATATCATGCCTGTAAGTGCTGGTTTGAGCTGGTTTACTTGAAGCTGTTCAACTTTCTTGAAGATCATGACGATTCTTATATCCATTTTCTTAAATATAAAATGAGATAAGATGTTCTTTTCTTCTTCCAGTTTATCAGAATTACCAATATACAGCTCTCTTCATATTCCCTCTCTCCTCAGCTATTGATGAGGTTATTCGGCTCACAAGATATGTGTGTGTTGGCTTCCTGTAGACAGTGCTCCTCATCAGCTACATAGAACAAAGATGTTTTTTTTTTTTTGCTTTTTTCATCACTTCCATCGTGAAGTCAATCGTCAAATATGCTCAAGGAACTCCTTTTCCATGTAACTATATAACAAATGTGTCATCCACGTAGCTCAGATAAAAATTCGCTGCTAGAAGAGGTAATCTTACAGTTGCTTCTCCGATAAGCGGATAATGCGTAAAACGAAACCTTGACCTCCTGTGGCACTGGCATCGTAGAGCTATAAAGTAAATGGTAAATGTTATAAACGTATTCCTATTGATAGGCATACTCAACATGCGACTAAAATTAAATTTTCACCTGTTATTTGTTAAGTTATATTACCTGAACGACTGCAATATAAATCGAGTCTTTGAGAATGTAGAACCCGCCAGAATTGCGTAAAGGTCCTCTATTAGCTCTACTGTGTACATGAAGAGATTTGACACCGGTCTTCGCTGTATCGATAATGGAAATTTTCGGCCTTTTCAGCGCGTTCTATCAAGATCCTCGGGCACATATTGGGTCGAGAAGGGATTCGCCCCGATCTGGACAACGTGCGGCGGTACCATCCTTTCCCCCGCCGAAGAATCAGAAGCAGGTCCGCAGTTAAAAATGTCTATGAGTTCACCCATAAAAATCACAGACTTGGATAAGTAAAAAGCCTAGTTTGTGAAGCTACATATTGGTTTTTATGATTACGAAGCGTCATTTTTTTAATATATTAATGCCCAATACCTCTTTGTACGTTAGACAGTTCTGGTTGATGGAGTGTAACAATCTTGAAACAAACTATCCCCAATTCCCAAATTCCTAATTCCTAATTTATCAGCTATTGGTTTATCTATAAATAAGAAAGATAAGTGATTAGCTTCATTAAATTCTCTATTTCTTAAATTATTGTAAATTTTATAACTTTACCTGACTATTTATATTTGTTATTTTTTAGGTTTCTCCCCTCTTCGTTTCTTGGATGGAATAAACTCGAAAAGATTAAAGAAAACCTTCATAGTTTTGTTGATGAAATAATTGAAGAGCATATTGATTCTTTTGATCCGAACAATATTCGAGATCTTATAGACTATTATTTAAAGACAATGCAGGACAAAGGTTTGAATTTCAATGACGAACACAATGGCACAATCTTTTCTAGTAAGCGACATTAAACTAACTTAAAAATTATAGCTTTTTATTTTTAAGATATTTTCTAAGTAATAAAAATATTGGGAACTTTAGTATTTAAATCTTGGTTGAATAAAAGCAAATTATACGATGCATCAGTATATGGTAATGGAATCTTGGTTCAGCAGTGTTAACAGTATTATTATAAATATATTTATAAATAATATACATTTAATCTCTAATATATATAAAAGAGATCGTTTGTTTGTTTATATAAATAAGCACTTCAACTCATCACAAAAGTATTTAAATGTTTATTTGAAGACAAATTTTCGGGAATCGTACATTTTTGTTTATTTGTTCGCTATACATTCCTAAGCCCTTTGACTATCTGGACCAAACTTTGCAACATTACTGTTAGTCCAACGAATAGAGGTGTTTTACCTTACAAAAGGTCCGGTAGTTCTAATTTTTTTATATTTTGTCTAGGATGTGTAAGTGTTTAAAATGCAAAATGCACAATTCCTCCACCGCCGCGCCCGCCGCCATCTTAAGAAAACCAAAAATAATTGATACTTTCTTTATATTTTCGCTTATAATGTCTGTTTGGTGCATTTTAGCTACAAAAGAGTTCTATGCAGTGTTGTAGAGAATACAATTTCCTACAATATGGTTTTTAAATTTTGTTTCTAGGACTGATAGTTATGGAGATATGCACTTTTTAAAAAAATAAAAAAAAACGCAATTTCCAGAAATTTGTAAAACTTCTAACTTTAGGACTCTATAATTCAGGTGTGGCCTATTCTAGGGAAACAAGTATCAGAATAAAATGTGTAGGGAATTTAATTACCTACAAAACGCATGTAAATTTTTTGACCCTACGGAGAGTGGGGTAAAAAAAAAATCAAAAACAACGAAATATTGTGGATTTTGTTATTGTGACGCACATAGTATCTAAAAAAAATTCACCAATTACCTTCCAGTGTTGGCTTGAAATTGGAGTGTATACCAACTCTACTTGAGTTTCTGACATGTTACAGCGCAATGCTCATGAGGCAGGTACTGTTTCACTGGAATTCCTACGGGTGAGAGCGGATGTTCAATTTAAAATATCCCATCAACACAGCAGATACATTTTTTAAAGATGCATGTATGTAAACAAAGTAAGAACAAAAGGCATTAATAATCATACCAAAATCGATATTAATTGAACTAAAACTGAAAAGAAAACAAATTTACATCCGCTTCGCTCATTTCATAGGGGGTGAGTTAATGAAGTCGGGGTCTTCATTTTCGTCAAATGGCGAAGTTACTCGATCGTCATCGTTTTCGTCGTCGACGAGGACCTCATTCCTGTTGTCACATTCTGGGCCAGCACAGAATTTGCATAGGGCGGAACAATTGAGGCCCGCCTTTCTACAGCCACACGCCCCCATACAGCCAGTTGTGCATCTGCATGAGAAGGTCTTAAGCAGGTTTGGAGGAGCAGCGTCGCTTCTCATCCTGATGGGTTCCAGTCCTCGAGCTCCTCTACACCAGCCCCACTCGATCGGGTCTTTGACAATCCCCATCCACTCCATGACCGGCTGGTATGAACTAAGGAAGCGGAAATGTGCTGCGTCAGTGGTCGGAGGTAGCTTAGCCAGATTGAGCTTGGTGGTATTGGTCATGAATTTGCTGTGGCGAAGTGACTCAATGACTGTTCGTTACTGCCACCATACAGGGATACCAAGATTTTCTCCCCTGCTGCTGAAATTTCATGGGGAGTGGCAGCAAGGTCCCCGAACCTCTCCGCCTGCTCCAGCAATGATGGGTCTTTCCTAAAAAGTTGGCAGAATTTATTCTTTCCAAACCCAAAAAAGGTTGAAGGGGGTCGCAGCCTGATATTGCGTGCAGGAGCAAGATACAGCCTGTGGAGTTGAACTTGTAGGAGGAGGCGGAGTAGATTGCGTCTGGCTGTTTCCCTCTCGCTGGTTTTTTTGAGATAGACATTGCTGACTGCAGGTGTTGTGCCAGTCAGCAGGACGAGTAGGTCAATGTCTTCACCGATAATGACGAAGGCGTCGTACGTGGGGGAGAGGCATTTAGCTGTGGCAATAATCAACCTGTCAGCATCTTCAGTTTCATGTCAGAAACTCAAGTAGGGTTGGTATACACTCCAATTTCAAGCCAACACTGGAAGGTAATTGGTGAATTTTTTTTTAGATACTTTGTGCGTCACAATAACAAAAACCACAATATTCCATTGTTTTTGATTTATTTTTACCTCACTCTACGTAGGGTCAAAAAATTTAAATGCGTTTTATAGGTAATTAAATTTCCTATACATTTTATTCTGAAACTTGTTTCCCTAGAATAGGCTACAACTGAATTACAGCGTCCTAAATTTAGAAGTTTGACAAGTTTCCAGAAAATGTGTTTTTGTTTATTTCTTCAAAACAAACATATCTCCGTAACTATCAGTCCTACAAACAAAATTTAAAAACTACATTGTAGGAAATTATATTCTCTACAACATTGCGTAGAGCTCTTTTGTAGCTACGATGCACCAAAACGAAGTTATAAGCCAAAATCTAAAGAAAGTACCAATTTTTTTTGGTTTTTTAAGATGGCGGCGGGCGCGGCGGGCGCAGCGGGGAAGGGTTGTGCATTTTGCATTTTAACACTTACTAACCATCCTAGACAACATATCAAAAAATTAGAACTACCCGACCTTTTCAAAGGTACCCCCCTCTTTGGTCTATTTGATGGACTAGTGCGTCAGAATAGCAAAAACCAGCAATATTCCGTTGTTCTTGATTTTTGATTTTACATAACACTCGTAGGGTTGGTTCATAAAAATATACATGCGTTTCGTAGGTAATTAAATTCCCAACAAATTTTATTCTGATACTTGTTTCCCTAGAATAGGCCATAACTGAATTACAGCGTTCTGCAGTTCGAATTTTAACAAATTTCCGAAAAGTGCGTGTTTTTTTTTGTTTTTCAAAAAGTGCATATCTCCGTAACTATCAGTCCTAGAATCAAAATTTAAAAACTAAAAACTAAATTGTAGGAAATTGTATTCTCTACAACGTTGAGTAGAACTCTTGTGTCGCTAAAATGCACCAAACGTGAGATATAAGCGAAAATGTGCCGATCGGCACAAAGTGCCGATTTTTTTTGTTTTTTTTTAAGATGGCGGTGGGCGCGGAGGGGGTGGAATTGTGCATTTTGCATTTTAAACACTTACTAACCATCCTAGACAACATATCAAAAAATTAGAACTACCGGACCTTTTGTAAGGTAAACCCCCTTTTTGGTCTCTATTCGTTGGACTATGTTCTGGAGCCTGCGGAAATATCAGACTACAACTGAAATTCTGACACATCTCCCCCTCCCCT
Organism: Thereuonema tuberculata; assembly: GCA_023159025.1. Classification (NCBI taxonomy): domain Eukaryota; kingdom Metazoa; phylum Arthropoda; class Chilopoda; order Scutigeromorpha; family Scutigeridae; genus Thereuonema; species Thereuonema tuberculata. Next base: position 64,470,689 of record JAFIDM010001028.1, read on the forward strand.
AATTTAATCCCCTTCACACTTTCGTATAATTTTCAAGTAGAGATATGATTACCTTATTTAAATCCGCTTGGTGGCAAAATTTTTTTGTAAGCTATATTATTATTATTTTTTTTTATTTATTTTTTTTCCTGTTTTTGTGCTTCCCTTTTTTATTTATGACTAGCAATTCGGTAAAAGTGGATTCTCCGAATCCAGGAATACTTTCAAAACCGATGAATGAGTCTACGACACCGTCGCGAGGGGATCTGGAATTTTTCAGGCACTTCCGCGGCATCAGGTTTGCCGATATCGATAAAAATAAAAATGTGAGCATCCTCAATACTACAACTAACATTTTACATATCTTATTTGTATTCTGTGTCTTATGATTTCGGAGGAGATAGGGCCAGGAAAAAATCAACTTTCTTTTATATAGATATTATCGATAATGAATCTTCTTTTCTTTTTCTTTTTTATTAATTATTTTGAAATAAATAATGTTCTTCTTAACTTTTTTCCTGATGGGCAGAAAGGGGTGAGAAGTCTTATCTTCTCCGATCTCGATTTTAATTTCACATCTAACACTTATCAAGTTACAAATTAGAATTATAACTTTAGCTACCATGTGACTTTTTTACCAACGGGAAAAGTTTCAAAGTGATCTCACAATTATAATTTCTTCGTCATCAATCTCACAACAACTCGTGTTTGTAACTCCAGGGAAGCACGGGTTAGTATATTTACAAAATATTGCAATTTATCATTGCTACATATAAGACTAAAATCAACTGCTAAAAAACATTTGATACCATCTGTGGGCTATCTGAAATATAGTGTACCTATATCGTTTCCAAAGTATAAACACTGCTTTACCTCATTGTGGATGGGTACCTCTGACATGTTTTCCGTATCCGGCAATCCTCACGACGACACTGTGAAGCATGTATTGCTGCTGTTGGAGGTCACTTAGAAAAACAACCTCGCTGTGGTTATTAATCCCTCAATAACCTCTGAATAAAGCATTTCCGCACCCTTGTTCATATTAACTTTTTTGTTATTTTGCTACATTGCATCAGGAGGCTTCCAGCTTGGTCATCCATTTCAGTAATGACATGTAATAACATAATAATCAGCTATTTCTGTGTCTTCTCGTAGAAAATCCTAATCTTAGCTTTTGAATTCATGCAAGACTAGTGCGGATTATTAACTCTTTGGCAACTGCAAATTGTTAAAAAAAGAAAAAAAACAAACAAAAAAATTTGTGGGAATTCGGTTTAGAAAGTGGCCAATATTTATTTCTTACACAAAGATGAGCAAGGCATTTTAAGATCACCGAAGCAGATAGGCAGCTGGCTAGAATATGTCCTGTGTAACTTAAAGAACCCAGGGATTTATAGAACTCTTTTTATTTATATTTATAATAATGTTGAAAGTTGGGGTATTAAGCATCTTTCCAAACGTATCAACTAGTTGAAGGTAATTTAACGTGTCCCTTTACAGGTCATTGGATGTAAGGCTGCCAGCTCTCATGACCAAGAGGACTAAATTGTGATAGGTTAATTTAACCTTTAACCTTTTGGAAAGAAACTCTATGAACCCTATGAACGCAGCTTATAGGAGAAACATCTTGAAAAAAAAAATCCCTAACCCCACTCCTAGAATTGAATTTACCACCTCCACTCCGCAACCCTGTATTTTACCACTAAGTTGCGAGGCATCAAGCCGTCAAGCCATCAAGCCCACAAACAGCTAATGATGACTCTATGATGACTAAATGTAGAAAAACAGGCGGAAAGTTGAAAGATCTTTACTTTTTTCAGACTTTTTTATTAAGATCACTAAAATAACCATATGTATTTAT
>JAFIDM010001028.1:64477528-64513655 GCA_023159025.1 Thereuonema tuberculata
TTTACCATCCCTAAAGAAACCTATATCCTGGCCAATCTGTGGCAAATACATCACGATCCTTCACTATGGAAAGATCCAGAAAAATTTGATCCAACTCGATTTATAAATGAAGGAAAAATAGTAAAACCAGACTATTTAATTCCCTTCTCAGCAGGTATTATTTTTTTTTTAATTCCTATTTAATATGCTAAAAAGTTACAGAAAATTAAAGAGTGTAACCTACATTTCTACTCAAGATTTGAAATTAATAATTGAATGACAGTTACTATTCTAAATGAAATGTCGATCAAAGAAAAAAATTAAAAAGTGTTTTTGAAAGGAAATTAATATGTTTGCATCAAGTTACATACTATGAAGAACATACGTCAAACCACATTTTATATGGTTATATTCTTTGTCTTAGAAAGCACTATTTTTCTTTAAGTAAATTGCAACGTAGAAACTGAAAAGCAATTAATAGAAATTGGTTATATTAATAGAAATCATAGGTGCGGTCTTTTGTGATACTCAGTGCTGCCTTTCGCTGCAATTTCAAACTTACATGTAGTTTTAGTAGGAAACAGTAAAGGATTGTATTATAAATAAATTGAAAACTTACAAAATCGACTGAAATAAAATCGTTGAAATATTTTTATTTCGATACAGTAGTACATAGAATTGCGATTAATGTTAGATTCCTTGAAAACATGTCTGGGAACTTATGTTTCGATAAACGAATAATAGTTTTTATATTTTAATTTTATAATTCTAGATACAGTATATTCAGAAAATTGATATTTTGCTATTTTAAAACTAAGAGATGTGTTACTAGGCTTCGTCCAGGTGCATGTTGGAAAGCATAGAACTGTTAATGTTTCGGTTAAGTCGCTACTTAAATATTGACTGTTTTCTATTTCAGTTTAAATGCTGCGCCGTGCAATGTGTAAACTGAAATATCATATTTATAAGAAACACGAAGGGTATAATCTATAATTTTCATTGGTTTTCATCACAAGAGAGGTTCAGCCAAAAAAAAAACTATTGAAATAGTTAAACCCGATGAATAATCAGCATTCTATTCAAGCTCAAATCACGAAAATGTGGAAAAAACAAAATTTCACAAACTGGTTTAATTGTGGATACCAGATTATAAGGACTCGGTACTTGTTTATTTTCGGGCGCTTTCTAAAGTTATCGAAAGTTATTGCAGAGTGGAAGGTGTAGTTTTTCCCATCTCTATAAGTCATTAAGGCTTCCAATTAGATATCGACTGATGTGTGTTTGGCTTGTAGATATGGTGAAAGAGGGAGGATGGAGAGAATGAACATACGTGCTTCCCTTCTTCCCACATTATGTACTGGGTTCTTTAGATCTGAATCTAAGCAATTTCAATATTTCAATTTTTCTTAGATACAAAAATGAAATACAACAAGTGCATCGTTTCATTTACAAAAGTTACTTTCCAAATATCGAAATGATCGTAGTGGGACCTGAAAATAAGTCTCCGAACAAATAGCTAGTCTTAAATACTTCGTGAAACTCTGTAAATTTAGCATTTTTAGAGAGATTTGTCCAAGAATCGGGAAGGATCGATAATTGTAAGCTTAGAATGGATTTTATGAGGCCTGTAGAGTTCATGAGTTAAGCAACACATACACCTATGTAATATATCTATAAACCTATTGTCAGGAGTAAAAAAAAATATAAGATTATTTCCTCCATGAACAAATTAATAATCAAAAACTCAAAGGACTCTGCTACTAATTTGTCATAAGAAGACAGATAAAAAAAAATATATAAGAAAAAATAGTGAAAGATAATGAAATAAATAGGTTAAAAAAAGTACACACAGAAAACAGGGAAAAGGATAAGATCAAGTTTGTAAAATCTAATAAAAAAATAATTAAAAAAAATATATAGCCTTAAAAGTAAAGCGGTGCTTCGAACGGGACGCTTGAGTGGCTGTCTTTCATGGAAACTACGCTGTGAACCTGGGCATCTTCTTTGTTGAACAGTGCTTCGGACGGGGCTCTTGAGTGGCTGCACGGAGGATTTCTTTTCTTCGTCCTTGGTTGCTGGATCTGCTCGGCATAGCAGGAACACTTAGGAGTTGGTGAAAAACGCAGTCTTTCTGTTCACCATGTTTTTTGGTCCTTCACCTCTGGAAACCTTTATGAAGTAGAAATATGGATCTATTGTCTTTCCGGAACATATGACAACACTATGTCAGTAAATGCATTTAATTTTGGTTCATGAAATAACACTAGGACAAGATGATATTTTCAAATCAAGGCGAAGACATAGGAATTGAAAAGCAAACTTCAGTATCCTCACTTACATCCCGTGAACCATGTAAAAAGGAATTAAAGTGGATTCCTGAAGTAATTGACACTTGTTCCAGGTTCATCCGTCGTGGAAATCCAGACGACGATCCACAACACTAAAAGTAAACTTTCCTACCTCCGATTCGTCTACAGTTTTTCCCAAGACTGTTTCACCCAAGACACACCCAGAAATGTGTCTAAGTTACAAAGAAAAATGAGTAGAACAGTTGGTCGCCTATAGTCAAGTTATTCAGACTCAGTATGATGATAAGTGTCAATCAACCTATTTCATGAACTTGAAATAATTCACAGATACCTTTTGTTATTTTCTTTAATCAAATTCTATCACGAATGTATTAAATAAAATATATCGTTTGTGCTTTGTTACAACCACCTAACCTCTTACTCTTTCTAAAATCCTGTTTTTTTTCCTCAGATCTAATTGCAAATACAAAATAGATATTAGTGGCTACATTTCAAACATCTACTTTACCCTACAGCTCCGACATCTATTATTAATTATTTCCAAAATTATAGATAAAAGTAATGACGAAAGCACATGTGATAACAATAAACCAATAAAAATAATCATTCCCCGAAATGATTATGGGAAACTGTTAAAAAAGGAATAAGCAGATTTAAGCGTGGGAAGAAAATCATACGGGAACGCAAAATGATATAAGAAGAAATGGGAAACAAAAGATAAGGAAGGGTTAAAATAAGATGAACTAACTCAATAAAACAAGAAATAAACTCAGAAAATTTTAAAAATAGTAAAACAATAAAGAAATTGGCGGAACCCAAAGTGACGGGAAAAAAATAAACAAAAAGGTCAAAATAAACAGTGAAACTATATAATACTTATTATCTTTACACTACTTATTATCTGTTTCTCCAAAGTAAGACCTTTGTTTATGCAATTCGGTTATGGAGGGATGTTTCCAGGGCGGAACAGCGACATCTATTGCTAAAATTCTTAACTATATCTTATTAACATAACAAAAACATTGTGGTTTTGTATTTTGTGCAGCTACGAATTTATTTTTATATTATTATAAAAACGTTCCAAATGATAGAGGAGAAGATCCAAATCTAGCCAGGCTAGTTATATGGGCTAGTTGAAGTATTCGGATATTGGAGGTACAACCGTGATGTGGAAATAAAGTGAAAATGTATCTGTTATGTTATGTAGTGAATGTCGGTGGAAGAGAAGTCAAGCACTGCGACCGGAGAAAATGTGTCTGAGATACAAAGAAAAATGAGTAGAAGAGCCTACAGTCAAGTTATTCAGTGTGGTGTTAAGTGTCAATCAACCTATTTCATGAACTTGAAACATTTCACACATACATTTTGTTATTTTCTTTAATCAAATTCTATCACGAATATCTTAAATAAAAAACACACATTGGTTTGATTAAAATTAAAATCCAAAATACGTTACTAAAAGGAGAGCTTTCGCAGTCATCCACGACTGCCTTGTCAATCTGTGGTTACAGGAACAAGAAAAGTATTTTATATATTTTTTGGAATCGTCCAATTGAGACTTACGACGTCTTGGGTGAAACTGTAGATGACTGAAAGGTAGGAAGGGTTCTATTAAGCGGCAGGTATGAAGAAGACTTCTTGCTGCATTTTGAATGATGGCGGATTGAGGTTGTGGTCCTCTTGTGATTAGATATGGAACCTGGTTTTTATTTGTTGTAAACGTCTTGATGTCATGGGGAAATAAGGTTTTGGATGAAGAAATCTAAATAGTTATCTATAAGAAACTGAAATATCTATTGAATAAATTAAAATAGAATAAAATTGCGAATTTTAACCAAATGCATAGGAGTTTATCAGGAAATTTTCAGAAAATGGAGGAAATTTTGTGGCTTAATTTATTTTTTAACTTTTTTTCTGATTTCTTTGAGAGTAGAATTGTATAAGTAATACTTAATATTTAAATTCGGCAACAACGTATTGTATGGTTGAAGTGTTTGAATATAATATGGCTATTTTATTCCTGTTTCTTAAATTTATTTCTATCATAGTCTAACATGATTGGTTGCCGAAAGTTGGCATTATGACCTTCGTCGTAAGTATGCCTGGCTATTCAGGATGAGCATAACGAACCAGTTTTGACTGCACTTATTTGCCTTGGAAATCTTTCCTTTAGGATTTTTCCTGTATTTCCAACGTAGAAACGTTCGTTTCCGAGACATTTAACCAAATAAACTCAATTGTGCTGCTTATCTATTTCATAATCATGTTTTTGTGTAGAATTGGTGTTAAAAGCTAATCTGTTGTTTAACTTGAAGATGGGATGTATATAAATGTTTTTGAATTGTTTAATAAGAAACTTCGATAAATTGGAATGGAATAGAAAGGTAGCATAAACGCAAGTTGCTGCGGTTTTGCTGATGCTGTTATTGTAAACGGGTACAATTTAATTATATTAATTTTTTCTTGGTGAAATTCATAAAATAAAAGTGGTAGCCTCTATTTGGACCTTCTCCTCTACCACTGGCTTGGCTGTGAATTGTCTTCGCTTGCGTACTGACAGTAACTTGTTGTTGCAAAGACGCCATGTCTATGCTGAACGTCATGATTTCCAGGCGAACGTAAGTAATCAGATTTCGCCATACAGGGAGGTCTTTCTCTGAAGAAATACAGAATACATGTATTTTTTTACCTTTATTACTATTAGCTGAAGCTTATTTTTATTATATTTTTATTTATATTATTATATTTTTATTTTTTATTTTTATTATATTTATATTTTTATTACATTTATTTTTATTATATTATTATTATTATTTTTATTTATTTTTATTACATTATTTTAATATATTTTTCTTCAGGAAGAAGAATATGTTTGGGCGAATCTTTGGCTAATATGGAAATTCTTCTCTTCATATCATCTCTGCTACAGAATTTTACTTTTTTACCTGTTGATGCTCAATCAAAGGAATATGATTTAATTCATGGGATTGTAAGAAAACTAAAACCTTTCAATGTAAAAATTGAAAGCCGTTGAAAAACTGAGATTATTATCGTTTTTTTTCTAAAAACAGATTATGAAATCTTAAAGATTTTCTAATAAAGTAACGGAAAAAGATAAGATTTTACATTTTTTAGAGCTACTATTTTAAATTATATAAAAAGATTAATTACAGCAGGAGTTAAGTAAAAGCATACTTTAAATTTGATGAAATTACATTTATAATTATCATCACTATATATTATTTCTCAAAGGTGTATTTTTGTCGGAAGGCCATATTTCCTTTAATACTTCATCAAAATCAATGATTGGGACATCATTTTGAAGATTACGTTCCCCGCTACTGACGAAAAATATACAAATTGTTTAAAGTTAATGCTTTCGTTAAAAAACTTAATTTTAAAAACCTTTTTATAAAAATGGAGAAACGCTTTAACAGAAGCGGCTTATTTTTCGAAACCGAAACACTGCAGCGTCGTAATTCAAATATATCCTTTTTTGAATAAAAATGCATTTTAAAATGATTTTCCATCGTTTATTTAATAAGAACACATAAAAAATTTTTTTATTTTAATAAAAATTACGATTTATTAGAATAAAAAAACAAAAATTTGTCAATTTCTCATATATTATTTTTTAAAGGTTTTTTTTTTGTTTGTTTGTTTAGTTCCCTTAATACTTCATCAAAATCAAATGATTGAGATATCATTTTGAAGATTACGTTCACCGTTAATGACAAAAAAATAAACAAATTCTTTAAAATTGATGGTTTCGCTAAAAAACTTTATTTAAAAATCTTTTTATAAAAATGTACATTACCATTCGGTGTCTGAATTATGCGAATTATTACAATATACCATGTAAATATTCCAGTATTCTAATATAGCGAATTATTTCAATATACCATACGAATTATTCGCAAGGGTCAACCTTTTTATAAAAATGGAAAAGGCGCCAGCTATTGACAATATGTTTAACTAACGTACGACAGCTGTTGGATTTGTTTATTATTTCTCAAAGGTGGTTTTTTTGGTGCGAATTATTCGCACGGGTCAACTAGTTTATTAATATTTGTGTTTTAGATATTTTACGTGTGTCAATAATAATTAGTAATATATTGAAATAAAATTCAAGAAAACACATTTTGGTTTAAAAAAAATGTTAAAAATATTAAAATGTACAATATAATAAATTATTAAATATTTGAACTTTTTTTAATAAATTTTTTTAAACCAAAATGTGTTTTCTGAATTTTATTTCAATATATTATTATTAATATTTGTTAAAGTTGTAATTATCCTGAAAAGATTTTTACCTTCTATGTGTTTTTTACTTGTGTTGATAATCGAAAAAATAAAGGAATTTAAAAAAAAAAAAGATAATTAATGCTTTTAGAAAGTGTCAAAATCAAAACAGTCCCATCATATGCACAATTTTATAAACAAAATTTAATCGGACGCGACCACTTTTGACCCCCGAAATTCCGGTCAGGGAGTGGTCCTAGAGGTATGATTTTTTTGGAAGAGATCACCTACTTTTTGATGCTGAACACAATGGGGAAGGTTTAATTTTAATATCTCTAACTGTTTCGCCATTACAGAGTATGATATCCAGCAAGCATAAAAACAAGAGCGGTCCTCTATGTTTTACAGACAAGCATTAACCTAGGGGCCGCTAAAAAGACGATGTTTCTGTGAAAAATGAAAATATCCGTTATCCATTGGATTTTTACCACACAAAAAATAAAAATAAATGTGGCTCTTATAAAACCTAGTTACCTGTAAATGTTTTACAGCTTTATCGAGTGCACAGGAGATCACGTCGTTACACTTAGAATTGCATTTCCAGACTTTCTTTCCAGACTTTCCACACTATTTTTTTTTTATATCTTTCATAAATGCATATTGAATGGTGTTAGAAATTTTATATCAAAACTTTTCACTGCTATACTGTGGGTATAAAAAAGCAGTATTACCATATAAATTATAAACTAGTTGCTTTAATATACTAAATTTATAAAATTCCGAAAAGGATTTCAATATTACATCATGCATTGTAACACTACATTTCTATAGAATCCAAGGGTGTTTAAAAAGTAGCTTCTCCATGACTAATTGATAAGAAAACTAGTTTAGCATCATCTGAAAATATTGTTTTATTTTCAGCTTACGTATGAAAGTTACTATAGTTTAATTTTCACAAAAAAAAAAAACAAAAAAAAAAAACCCAAAGATAACTTATTTATTTTATTGTTAAAAACTTCTCTTAAGTAATTAGAAGGAAAGTTATTATGTAATTTACTTATTTTGGACTTTTTGCCAATATTCCAAAAAAAAAAAAAAAAGTAAAGTTACTCTGTATGTTTCTGTACCTATAGTTCAACCATGATATTTTTACGTTTGGAGAAATTACAGAGAATGTTATGTTACAGCAATGAAGGAACAAAAAATAAGTTTTAATGATGTTTAAAGGAAATGGTATACTATTAGTTATTGGTTGACTGCTTTCAATATAAAATTTAACTATTTTACAGGGTGTTTCGGAAATAGTAGACAAAGCGAAGAGATACGGGTTTTTCAAAGATCATTTTGAATCGAAAATGTTCATTTTGTTGTAGGCTGTAGTTTTAGAGTTAGGAAATGAATGCTTTGGGAATTGTCTCTAATCAAAGAAAGCTCAGTTCACAATAGGAAGTTTAAGTAAATAAGCATTTTCTTTAATTATCATATCTGTTTTCAATCATGACATTTGCTATCCGGATTGCTTTCAAAATAAAGCTTAACCTTATTTACTTAGATGTCGCATTTGCTACTCAAAATAACCTTTGGAACCCGTATCTCTTCGATTTGTCTACCATTTCCGAAATACTCTGTATTTAAGTTTTATGTATTTCTTTTAATTATTATGTAGTTTTAAAGCGCTGTCCTTTGTTTGAGGCACTCTTGTCTGTGATTGGCTGAAAAAACAGATACGTCATAATCACGTCGAGTTCCTTCCGGTCGCCACATTGTCGAACTTTAAAACATTTCAGCAGGAAATTAATCTTTTTTAAAACTTTGCTTATAAAGGTGGGAAAAACCGTTTTGTCATTCTAATTTGAATTAAAGAAATTAGCAAGTAATTAATCAAAAAAAGAATCAGCTTCATGGTCCTTTTATTATACAAAGTTTCTTTGATCAAGGTTAAATTTGATTCCATTATTTCGTACTTTACGATGCTCCTTGTACAGACTAATTCAAGTCTTAAAATGATAACTTGTTCATCTTACTTGATTCCCAAGATCCCGACAAACTTGATCTTTTGGGGTTTTGCCCCTAAGTTCGTTTTAACCTCCTTTATATAGGTTATGGCTCTCTCGGACGCCGACCTGCTATCGTACATACCATTAGCTTTAAATTCTCAGAACAGCTGTCTTTATCCAAACATCATTCAAGAGCTGTTATTCTATTGTATATTTCATCAACAAAAGATATCTCATTATTTAAAAATCTTCTAGATGGATTTTCCTGAAACGTAGATTTGTAGGGATCAGAGTTGATCTAATTGATATACTTGACAACTTTTCCAATCTGATCCTTTTTGAGAAGATAACAAGAGAAGTTAATAAAATTCTTACAGCAAATCATTAAAACCAAAGCAATGGATTTCTAATCAATATCTTAAAGAAACGTTATTAATCCCATTTTTAAGCCATGTTCAAGCGAAGTTTGTTATCTTTTCTAGCTTCTATCTTGAGATTTCAGCTTGTGGGAAAATAAATAAATAAGATACAGTGAAATCTGAGATCCTAAGTAATGAGGTGCTACTGATCGATAATAACTGATGAATTGTCAAGACAAAATAAATAGATTTCCATTTTACGAAAGTTTTCAATATGTGTGAACTATTGTAAAACTTACTGAAAATAATTGAGGAGGAATTGCATATATTACGTAACATAAATCTATTCAAGGAACTTCTATTCAAATGCTTTCATCTAGTAGGTAATATTGTTACGACTTTTACTAGCAACTTCTGTTAATAAAAACTGTAAAAAAAATTTTTAAGAAAGGACACGAATCTATTAAAACATTTTAATTTGAGTTATCAATGCTACTATTTATTACTTGTCTATTCACATTGTCTCTTTTTACTGTATTACTCTTCCAGATGGATGTTATCTAACAACTTTGAATCTAGGTGTGGATCTTCTTTAAATTTTACGTACATATTAACGGACAAGAGACTAATTAGCGTATATTCACTTTTTCTAGGAATACTCACTCATAAGTTAGTCAGCCAGTCTTTACCTCATCTATTAACTTCTGAAACCTAAAAACCACCCTTCTTGAAGCTACAAATGTATTTGAAATTATAAGGTTTTCATAATTAAAGTTCACATTTCGAAAGGAGAACCAATCACCAGGATGACTTCTTATTTCACATGAAGACATCGTGAAACATTTTAAAATATTCCATCGTGGCCATGGAATTATTTTATTTTTTTTGAGCCAAACAAAATAATTCCGAAGGTGACCGCTAGGGCGATACATGGCGCTGCAATGCTGGATAAAGCAAATGACAAATCCATACAGTGGTTTCACATCCATTTCATCGTCGGACCTTTCTTTTTCGAAGAGCTCGATCCTGAAGGTCCCGTCACCAGTACAGCTACTGGCCAGCCTTATGCATCTCTGTTAGCCCAGGAGATGATTCCTACACTTCAACAAATGTCAATTTTCACTTCAAATAGGATGTAATGATTTTCATGCAGGAGAGTGCACCACCTCACGTCTCCACCCTTACCAAGAGTTGCTTCCAGCCACTTTTCCGGACGACAGAATTATCAGTCATCATTTTCGTACAACCTGGCCAGCGCGTTCACCGGATCTCAATCCCGACAACTTTTGGCTGTCTATCGTGAAAACCTAGCCAACGTCGGGGACCCGAAGACCAGCAAGAGAAGTTATGACGAAAAAAAAAAAAAAGAATCTTTTTATGCTTTAGGCTACTTCTTTCCAAGAAGATATCAAATTTTGGCAAGAAAGATGTTTTAATAGAACGTTATTTAGGAGTGCCATGAAAGCTATAGTATCCGAATTCATTCGAACCTTCGTCAAGTTAGTAAAATTTCAACTTCCTGTCCGTTAGATAAAGCTATTCTGGCTAATGAAAATGCCAGGTGGAATTCGTTTTACTTGGATTTTGTTGGTCCTTTCCCTTCTGCTCGGCTTGGTTGATTCAAGTACAATCTCATAGGAGTTGATCGTGCTACAGACTGTGTTGATGTGGTAAAATTAAAATCTCCGGTAACCAATGAAGTTGTAAAATTTTTAAAACGTAATTTTTTTTAAATGTGGCTTTCCCAAAAATGTTATTTCGGATAATGGAACGCAATTAAAACTAATTTAGAGACACGTTATGCTGTCAAAAACAGATTAATATAAATTATATATCAAAATGTTCAGCTAAAAAAAGTAAAAATAATGACACCAAAATTTTTACCTGTTGACCTCTAGATCAAAAGTTGTAAGCTTTTAAAAATCTCCGAAAACAGGAAGTGACCGTTACAATACGAGCACGCATAGCGGTAAAATGTGTAAATACTTTTACTTTCAATATTACAAATGGTCAATTTAAGTTTGTATTTTTTTAAAGATATATTTAACATTGTACTACATTTCTTAAACATTCATGCAGCCTGCATCTGGAGAAGCATCATTTCAAAAGCCTTCCTACAGGTAAACATTTTTATTAAAATAATGTAAATAAATATATTTGTTTAAATGAAACTTTCAAGACAGAATCCAAACTACTTTAGTAAAAATCATTAGCTCTTCAGCCCATTGCACATGGATCCGAAAATCGTTCGGTCGGGTCCATGTGCAATGGGCTTAAGGGGAGCGTTTGAGACCAAAATTATCATATTGAAATGAAAAAAGGTAAGGTGAATGAGGGTGTTTTGGAACACAATTTACATATAGGGTGATTCAGTCCAAAATTTACATACCTCATTCACCGACAGATTTTCGGATCCATGGGCTTATAACAGTAATTTCCTAGGCTTCAGGGAACGACTTACAATTGCATTCTTTAAATTTTGTCCTTTCTTATCTCCGGTGACTACCCAGTGTTTAAGTAAGTTCCGAGTCAACGTCATCCACAAGTCGGTATTGCTGCCCTTGTTCTGACAACTTGATAGCAATGAAAAAATTCATTAATATGAAAATGGCAGCCATTTTGGCCTTAGTAAAAAGAAAACACTAAATGGAACGAAGACGAAACATTAATTTTGATAGAAATTTGGCGAGGTAATATTGAAGACTGCGAAATAATGTATAAAAAATTGTGTACGAAAAAAATTAAAAAAAATGAATTAAATGATTTATAAAAATTGAAAAAAACCTGCGAGGAAATCAAAAACAAAATTGGTAATTTGACAAAAAAAAATACAGAAAGTTAAATTTCTTCCTTAATCAAAAACTACGACACCAATTCATAACATAAACATACAAAATAAATTTTGTTTTTGAGAGTACTGAGAACCAATAACTTTGCTGTTTGGCGCTATTTTGTTTAGCACATTCCCAAAATGCATTGCAAAAAACTGGTTCTTCTCTCTCGCGTAAAATCGCTCACTGAACGACAACTCGTTCACAAAAATACGTCACAGTCACAGAACTAGTTATGTAGGCTATATAAATATTTATCTATATATCTCTCGACTTCATCTCCTATTCATCAGAAACTATTTTCAGCATCATTTGACAAAATTTAAAATTTAGACTATCATTTTAACATAATTGCGCCTTAAAATAAACAGAAATATTTTATTAATCATCATCATCTTCTCAACATCACAAAATAAATGTAAAATTAAAATACATTTACTGTATTTACAAAGCAAATTTTCGAAGAGACATTTTCTTCTCTTCTTTTTTTTTTAAGCTACAATAATTTATAACAAATATGGGAAGTTTCTCACTCTTTCTAGATATATAATTATTAATCATCATCATCTTCTCAACACCAAAAAATAAATGTAAAATTAAAATACATTTACTGTATGTACAAAGCAAATTTTCGAAATATTTTACTTTAAAATTAAAGAAATATTTTACTTTAAAATTAAAGAAATATTTTACTTTAAAATTAAAGAAATATTTTACTTTAAAATTAAAGAAATATTTTACTTTAAAGATGGTAGTTACTGTTGTTTCATTTCGAAAACGACCACAATTTTCACAGAAACTTCAAAGAAAATTTGTTATTTTAATGTTCTTAAACTGCTTTTGTATATTTAGAAAGATAATTCTTCGATGAATATAATTAACTAACTTTGGACTTTTTTGCCAAAATTAATGTTTGAGCAGGAAACAATTTTTTTAAACTTTGTATGGATTTAAGTGTGCTTACTTCTTAAATGCATGCAAAGCTTAAGACGAATAAAAGTAACTACATAAATAAATAAATCAATAAATAAATAAATAAAAGTTCGTGTAGGTCCATGTCGACAATTTTACATATGGAGGTGAGAAAAATTCCCATTCAATTTTTTTGCCATTCTAATTTGAGGTCAAAAACTTGGGTTCAAAACAGAATCAATTAAGTTTTTCTTTTGAACTAGAAATTTCTTTAATCAGAACTAAACTTAGATTTAGACCTTAATAAGAAAATTTCCTTTTCATCTAAGTTGGTTCTTAATATCTTTGGCGTCATGTTTCCTTTTCGTCCTTGATCTTGACGACCTTCTTCTTTTGGGTTTTTTTCCTATGGATTTTTTTTTTTTTTTAAATTTTAGTTATATTTTAGCCTCATTTTTAAATTTAAGGTTCTCTGAGAAGTCGACCTGCTATCATATATCCCACTAGACAGTGGCGTATATAGAATATATTTTCGGGGAGGGGCCCAAGATTAATGTAAGGTTAAGTTCAGTAATTTTAAGTAGACACCCCATAGAAACCTATCTGTTCAACCCAAAAAAAACGTTGGGAGGACATACCTTCATTTCGGGGGGGAGGGGGGCGGGCCAAAAATCCATTCCACCCAAAAAAAATAAATTGGAGGAACAACTACGTCTTTCCATGCATCGTGCACGATCTGTTATCCTATAAGTTGATCAGATATGGATAATTCATTATTGGGAAGCTTGTGACTTTAGATGTGGGGAAAAATACGTGTTCCGGTCTGCGGTCGCTCACAGGAAGAGAAAATGGCCGAAAATGTATAAAAAGCATTTTTTTGAAGATTATGTAATGGGATAAATGGTAGAAAAAGACAAGATTTTACATTTGTAAAAACAACTTTTGTAAATTATATAAAATATTGGTTATAGATAGAGAGAAATAAGTTATGGAGAAAGTTAAAGCAGAAATAATTTAAACCCATTAATTTAAATTGTATGCGTTATATTATTTGATTCGGAATTTAACTAAAGAATACAAAAAACAAAACAAACAATATATATTTATAAGATAATTTGTGATCTGATTTTTCACGGAAACATAACATTAATAGTAACCAGAGAACTTTACCACGTTTGACCCATGTAGCTATACAATTGTTATGAGCAACCAACAAATTAAATCTTTTTATGTTAATAATTTAAGGTTTATGAGCATTCTTGCTTAGGGGATCCATACTACCCGGATCTCCCCTATATATATATTAATAATTGCAGGAAATAAGTTTTTAATTTTCGTGTCGGTGATCCATATTACACGAACGTATGTGTAATACGGACCGAGTAAACCAAAAATAAAAAGAAAAAGAAATTAATTAAAATAATTTTTACAAACAAACTTTCATTATAATGCAGTAAACAATAGTCATACGGTAGGCATTTGAAGTTTCACGATTTTATTTGGATTGGTTTATGAGATATGGTGATTTTAAAATTTGCCCGTCTTTACCCCCCTTATGGATCGAACTTTGAAATTTAAATCATGAAAATTTGTGCGACTTGAATTACATTAATCATGTGCTTTTTGTTTAATATATTAAATAAAACAAGCTTCAGGCTCATAGTAATATGCTTAGCAACCAGTGGTCCATATTACACGCATGGACGGGGCAACATTGTTTTCAACCACATATCGCTAAGCAAAATGGCGCGCATAAACACATGTCTGGATTGTGAAGAAAATAAGTACATTTGCTACCATTAACGTGAAAATTATATTAAAATTACCTTATAGCAGAAAGTAATACATTCATTCTAACATACGTGTTACATCATGATCATATAAAACGGAAAACACAATTTAATACTCGTCCAAGTGAAGGCACACATGTAAAAGTCACCTCCCGCTTTGGATAACAATCATATTCACTAAAGGCAATGAGATGGTTCTGCCAACTAGTGGCGAACACATAAATTTCAACAGGGTCCGTATTACACGATGGTCCATAACACACGGATCTTACAAATATATATATTTCTTAACATATATTTCTTTAAACCTTGTGTATTATATCAAAATTGTAATATACATATTCTTTTCCACTATCTTCCTTTATTAATGATATTTCGTTTTCTTTTGCAGAAAATGTAATCAGGTTTTTATTTTGAGGACAAGAAAATTTCTTTTCTTTTTCCTCTAAAGAATTCGTTAACGGATATAATTTAGAATGTTAATCGGTAGAGGGACAACACCATGTAATGGGCAGCAATGAGTGGAGGGCAATAACTTTTATTAAGTTCTATATCAGGAGAAGCATCATTTCAAAAGATATTTTTATATTGAAACAGTTTCCTCTAAATTTAGATGCCTTTTGTTTAACATAATTTTATAAACACAAAAAAGAAGCAACAAAAACAAGGTAATTAATGCTTTTAAACAGTGTCAACAATCACATGTATAATAAGGAAATTAAAACAATACCAGGTTTTTTTTGGTTTGTCGCAACCCATTATTAGCAAACTACTCCTTGAGGGGTCAGGGAGTCGTCCTACAGGTCTGATTTTTTCGACGTGGTCACCTACTTTTTGATGATGAACACAATGGTGAAGGTTTCATTCTAATATCTCTAACCGTTTGACCACTATAGAGTGTGACATCCAGTGTGACATCCAGCAGACTTAAATGCATGAGCGGTCACCTACGTTTTACAGACAAGCTGTAACTCAGGGGCCACTAACAAGTAATATAAGAAATTTACTAGTATCTAAAGGAGGGGGGGGGGTGACCATATGATTCCGACATCAATCCGGGATAACACAACTTTGACTATTAGAGAAAAACCAAAAAAAAAGCAAAAAACAAACAAACCAAAACAACGCTTAATGGGTTTTATTTCAAACAATTAACAATTCTTCTTCCATCATCTATCTTCCAACTCTTTTGCATAAAAATTGGTGATGAACTTAAATTTCTGCAAATTAAAATAGTTGCAAATACAAACAGCATAAATATAAAGTTTTACGTGTGTTTTAATCACAATTTTCAATCAAAGCTACAGCCTGCATACCTGTTTATTACATAAGCAAATTAATGTAATAAATAGTTACAAAGCACAAAGTTGAAAATGACTTTTCTTCTTAAGTGGAAATCCGCTTCTGTTTTGTAACTATTTATGATATTAAATTGCTTAAATACTAGGCAGGTGTGCACGCTTTATCTTTGATTGAAAAAAATACAAACACTTTAAAGTTTTCCATTTTTTGAAGAATAATTAAATCCGCAATTATTTACTTGAGTTGTTTTCAAATTCGATTTATTTTCATCTTTGTCTAATCTAATCGCAAATTAGTGAAGTATCCAAAAAGGAGCTTATTAAGTTTAATTTTTTTTTAAGTTCTTGTCGTTTGAAAAATTAAAAAAAAAATTACGATTTTTCAGAAATCAGAAGATTAAAAAACAAAAACAAAAATCCTTAACGATAAAGGAAGATAGGCTAAAATTTCTTAAGGATTTCTTGTTTAAAATTGAGTTTCCGATTTGTTTTTATACTTATGTTTCAGTAAAATAACAATCAAGTAATGATATCAGTAGAATGTCTGCTTCTCGTCTCACTCAAGGCCACAGAGATCGGTTGAGCTAACAGAAGCTGCAGAGAAAACGCTGTGCAATGTTGTCGCATTTATTCTACTACTTTGTTTACGACAACGCATATGTTGTCTTCTTCAGTGTATTACTATCAATATATTTAGGACGATGGCTTTACCGGAACAAGAATTTACCTCCAGGTCCTTTCAATTTGCCCATTGTCGGATATCTGCCCTTTTTGAAACTCGAATTGGGGTACAAAAAACTCAGTGAAAAATACGGAGATGTTTTTGGGATAAAGATCGGTCAAAGGTAAGATTAATTTCTTCTAATAATGTATTTTTTTTTTATTTTTATTTAATGGTTCATTCTCAATGAGAATGACAGTTGAATGACGTAGCTCAAGGACGAATCCATTTTCTAGTTCGAAATTTAATTTATCTTTCATTACAACGCATTAAAACCCAGATGATAAGATGTTATGTTCAATTGCTTTCTAGAACCATTATCTGTTCAAAAAGGGACGGGCATTTCTGTACAAAACACAAAAATTGGTGGAATTTTATGTAATTTTTACATTTATTTCATTTATTTTTTAAAGTAATTAAGAAAATAATATATAGTTGTACAATATTTCATATCTAACTTTTTTTAAAGTTTTCAGTAGTTTTTTTTTTAAAAAAAAAACAAGTACATTTCTTGTTGGAATTTAATCCCTCAAATCCCCTTCCCTTTGTCTGTGGCACTGCTTTATACTTTAGAAGTCAAGGCAACTATCAAATCATTCTTGTTTTTTAGTTGGGCCAAGATTTTCATGACGTATAATACTTTCCCTAAACTTCATTTCCAAATATTAGCCTGCAAGTATAATTTGCAAGCCCCTAGTTATGGTTACTGAAATTAGTTCTAAGAGCAATTCTTAATTTTTAGCGATCCATTTGGGAGCTACTGTGATAGCGACCAAAATCGGCAGCTACAGCCTTTGTCTATCCGTCCTTCCGTGTCTGTCCACCCCTTACAACTCCCGAACGGAAGGTTGGATCGACAAACTGATTTCACCATCGTCTTCAGAGGCCGAAGACTGTAGGAATGGGGTATTGCCAGTGGCCAACGCCATCTTCCCCCCATGTTCAAGATATTTGGCATTATCTTCTTTGGATTTCCGCAATTAGCTTAAGTGTTAGACATGGAACCATCTTATTTCAGTTGTCAGCTATAGCTTCATGGGTAAGATTTCGAACTCATATTCTGAAGGTTGTGGGTTGGGATCCATAGATGCATTGTTTTGTTTTTTTCTCTTAATCTTTTTTCTCAATATCCGAGTGGCTTTTTCTTTTCTTTATTATATTCCTAATTTTTTTAGTTTTTCCTTATGTTATTGTACGTCCTTTTTTTTTGTTCTTTTTTTTTTATTATTAGGGGTCGCCCTTAAATTTATGCTTTAGCACAAAATTCTTTTTACTTGTTATATTTTATCTCTTTTCAACTTTCTTTTCAGATCTTAATGGAATTTTCTCCAATTTCTTGTTGTAAATAAGACCATTTTTTTAATATAAATAAAAGCATTTTGTAATAATTGGGGAGGCTTTGGATAAAGTGTAAAGGTGCATTAAGTTTCTACTTGTGCCGAAAGAGAGGGTGAGAAAAGTATTGTTTGTTTTTTCGTTGGATGCAATTTTAGGTCGTATTGTCATGAATGATGCTTATTAAGTTACTGTCTTTAATTTTTATTTATAATACTGATGTGGTGCAATGTTGGAAGGATGCCAACCATTCCCAAGAATGTCCTAAAGTTGAATCCAAGCAGAAGATAATCAGACTTTTTGTTGTTTTAATCTTAATATTTTTTTTTATTTTCATTTTTATTTTTAGAAATGCAATAAGAAGTCCTTTTCTTGCGATTAAAATAATTTCTTTATTAGTTTCGTGTTTCACTTTCTTGGTATTGATATGACAGTCTTAGCAACATATGCTTTTGCAAATTTAACTGGAAAATAACATTACGAAGGAAATAAAATAGTATTTGAGAGTGGTTTCCATTTTTGAATGTATCTTACAGATAGAAAATTAAAAGTCTTTTTTGCTATAAGGTAGGTGACCTAAAGGTGGCCATAGTTAAGCTTTGCTGATTTTTTATAATTTAACGGTTGCGGGAATATAAAAAAAAATCTATGGGTCTTCACCCTGAACCTTCTCTAAACAACACCTATTGATATTATTTTTCTTAAAACATATTTAGTTTGTTTTACAGTTATTTTATTAAAAAGTTACTTCCGGGCCACCTTCGGAGCAGGAGAACCTAAGGTGGCCCACATATTTATTTTGTTAAAAATTATATTTTCCATGGGTTGAAAGGGCACTTAACACTTTATGACTAACATCAGTATTTTATAAGCTGCTAGCTTTACAGATCTAAAGTTCTAATACTAAATATGCGTACAAAATATAGAGGGAAAAAGTCTTTCAAAAAGTACACTTAAAATTTTTGATTCTGTCGCCTTGTGTAAGTCTTTCAATCCGAGTCAATGCAAAAAGTACACTTGAAATCTTTCATTTTGTCACCTTTTGTAAGTCCTTCACACTCCTCGTGGACATATCTTAAAGATTGGGTGAACAGTCTCATGTCAATTATTTTGTACGTTTTGCACAGATGACAGTACCAGCTTTCCTTTTGTGTCTCCTTTGTTCCACTTGTGCTAGGCAGACTAACATCAGCTTCTTTCAACATATCATCATCAGTTTGTCTTTGGTAATTGCATTGATATCCACCTCAAATTGAAGCACGGTACAGGATGTCATTCAAAAGTTTTATGCCAATAGGCCTACCCTGTATATAGATCATTAATTAAAAGTTAAACATATTAATGAACATATAATATTCCAAAATTGAGTATTATGCAAAAGTAATAATTAAAATATGAGATAAATGGATACACGTATTTTTGTTCCCAAGGTAGTCAGGTTGGCGGGCCACCTTGTGTACACATCTCAGCAATGTCATTACCATGAAATTCTTAAACTGTGATAATACGTCGTGAATGAGTAGTGACCGAACTTCAATAAAATATAAAACAACTTGCATTTAACAAAACTTTACACGATTAAATTTAATTTATTACTTACCTGAAAGTAAATTCTTGCTTGTGCCGGCATCTGTTTGGACAAAAACATCAGGAATAAGAATATTTATATTTTTTCTGATAGCCAGGCAGCACTGAATGCTCTGAATCAGTGCCGCATTACTTCTAAGATCGTTTTCGATTGCCTCAAAACTCTGTCTTTACTGGCACAATTCAATAAAGTTCGTCTTTTTTGGGTGCCAGGACACAGTGGTCATGAAGGCAATGAGAAAGCCGATTCCTTCGCTAAGGAAGTCTCGGAGATGACCTTTATAGGTCCGGAACCTGTTATTGGCTTATCCAATAACATGATTAGGAAGATCTTTCTTAAGAAAATGAGAGCGCTACAGCTCAAGCTATGGCACAGGCTTAAGGGACAAAGACAAGCCAAGATGCTAATTCAAGGACCAAACAATAAACGTTCCTCCGAACTTTTAATGTTACGGAAAAAGGAACTTGGTATTGTTGTTGGTCTACTTACTGGGCATTGTCGTCTCAATAAGCATTTATGGCTTTTGAACATAAAAGACAACCCAGTCTGTAGGAGATGTGATTCAGAAGATGAGACTTCCTCACACATCTTATGTAACTGTGAATATTACACAGCGCTAAGACACAAAATCCTAGGATCTTTCTTCTTAGAACCAAAGGATTTGATTAAGGTCCCTATAAACAAACTACTGGCATTTGCCGTAGCTACTGGTCTTTTTGGGGATTAAGGTTGGGGAAAGTACAATAGACCTTAGGTCGCGGTGCTAGGTATAAATTTACCACCCATCTTTTACATTACATTACATTACATTACCTGAAAGTAAGAACAACGATGCTCAAAAACAAATGTCTTCTCAGTAATGGCCGACGTCTCGTCGAAATGGCTTAGTTTTCAGTAGCCAGCGCTAGAGTGCGACAGCTGTCAAGTAGCAGGTGCCATATACCGATTATTTTGTGTATTACTATATTATATAAGCTGATGGCCACCTTGTGCACTCTGGCCACCTTTGGGTCACCTACCTTACCTATATTTAAATCTTCTTTCAGCATTTCCTGTCGATTGCTGGAGAAAGGCCTCCTTTAGGTCTTTCCACTTCTTTCAGTCTCTGATTAGTGTCCACCATTCTTTACCATAATACTTTCTAAAGTCACCTCCTATCTTCCTTTTGGTCCATTGTGCATCAATGGATTTTCATTTCATCAATTTCAAATTCCCTTCAACGCTATTTCACAGAAGCTATGTTTCTGCTTTTTCAAGTTTCGCAAATTAAAATAGCAATAATATATAGTAATACCAATATAAATGTATAATAACCAATAATAATATAACTAATAATAATATCAATGGCTATTATTTCAATGGCTTAAAAAACAACAAATAATAATAATTAAACAAATAATTAATAATTAATAACAAAAACAACAATAATTCGTATCCTTTAATGTAAACAATTTTGATACCCATTATTGAGATTTATAGTCTTTATGTCTCATTAGATTCTGGAAGTGAGGCAATGTGTTGCTGTTCACAGCGTAACCTTTATCTTTGTTAATGCGTGGGTAGCTTTTTATATTACAGGCTTCTTTTCGATATCTTGTGTGTTTATTTTTGATTTTGAGTAAAATCTCAACAATTGGGTTGGGATTATCATTTTCATTAATGGATTTTCATTTAGCTTTGATCCTTTTTTCATCACTCATCCTTGCAAGATATCCGGCCCATATTCATTTTGTCATTTTGATCCATTCAATAATACATTGCACTTTGGTGCTTCATCGGATTCAAGTGCTGGTGTTTTTTTTTTTTTAATCTTTTAGTGTATTACTTAAGATGCGTTTTTCGATTTTTCTGTCGGCACTCTAATTTTGTAATATACATATGGTAAGAATCATAGTTTCAAATTCTTCCATTGGTTTTACGTATGCATAGGATGTAAATATCCCCTAATTCCACTGGAATCTTCTCCACAATCCATCCTGTGTGTTTATTTGTTGGCATAGACATATTTTAAGGTAAATATTAGTGGCGGATCAAGTCAATCACATATGTAGACTGCGCTCTCTAGATCAATCACCAAAAACACCATGAGCCCACATCTTACATAAAAAGCACTGATCCACAATTCACTCTTACAGCCTTCTGAAAATTTCAAATAAAAATAAATGCAGGTTGCATCTTCTGATCCTGATCTTGGAACTGCCCTGATCCATTAATCTCGACATCATTGTCTGATTTATTTGGGACACTATCAGCCAGGTGGCTCATATTATAATCAATTCACCATTTTAGGTTTTGCCATTATGTCACTGAAAAATAGTAGCCTGTATTTTAAATCCTCTCTCATATCCTAAAACTACAATAAATATAGAATAACTTACTTTATTTGCTTATTGGAAAATCACAAAACATACCAATGTAAACGACGCTTCAATATGAATGCACAAAAACTTTCTGCTGCACTGTTAACAATAAAACTAATCACAAAACTTCAACTAAATGGTTGCCTGCTGCCGGAAAATGCTAGCAGTGTCACAACACTTACTTTCAAAGCGTTCCGAATGATATCACTAGTATACAGTGGCCAAAACCTTGGTGTCTCTTATTACTACCCTACTGGCCCATAGCCAGAACTAAGATTGAGGGGGGGGAGGGGCACAGAAATTCCCAGGGGGGGGGGGAGGCAAAAATATTTAGAGTTTTATTTCTTTACCCATATATCTTTACACACAAAATGAGTTTAAAGAAAAGACACACATTTTTGCTATATATTTATTTTCGTTAATAAATAATTATAATCACAGAGAATATAATGTAAAATGGAACATATTTTTTCATTGTGAGTATTCATCAAAATGTATTTCCCTTTCATTTAACCAATGATGGCGATTATAATTAAAGTTGGCCTATATAGAGCATCCTGCAGCTGCAACCAATAGAAGGAGAGACACCAAAAGTTGTACACATACTATTCAAAGGATGCGCTCAACGATTCTGCAAAAAAAGAAAAAAAAAAAAAGAAAAAGGAAATGGATATAAACTCGTCCGCTAGAGGGCGCTTTTTGCTACAACAATGAAAATAATTGTAGAAAAATATTAAACATGCAATGTTATAACAATAGAGTATGGTTTAAATTAAAACGTTTCGTTTTATTTTATTTTTATTGTAAAAGTGGACCAAATGTCATCACAATTGCATAGGGTTAATCTTTATGCAAAGGGAAAACAATCTGATTTGCAAAGACACCAGGAACGCAGCTGACATTGGGCTATAAATATCAGTATTAACTGACACCGTGTTATTAGCAACAGCCGCGATGACGATGACTTTACAAGAAGGGGCGATGTTGTTCATGTTTTATTATGAAAGTCATGGTAATGCTATAACTGCAATTCGTGAATTTCGTCGGGCTAAAAAGTACGCCGTGGACTGATGTCACCACAAGGTGTGAGAAAAATGAAAAAAAAAATTTGAAGAAACCGACTCTTTAAGTGTGCAAAGTGGCAGAGAACGAAAATGCATCGGTGATCATGTGATTAAAGACATCAATCGTTCAGCAGTCGATGGAGAATGCTGCAGGTTCAGGTAGTGCCCGAGTCGCATCACGACAATTAGATCTACTCTGGAGCACAGATAACACCATACAAAATCAGTCACAGACAAGAACTGTTTCCATGTGACAAGGAGAAAAGACTCACTTTTGCATTGACCTTTCTGGCGAGGATGGTAGTTGATACGTTGTGGCTATGAAACATCCTATGGAGTGATGAACCACACTTTTATTTGAATGGTACTGTGAACACTCAAAATTGCCATGTGGGCCAAGGAAAAATCCACAAGTTTAAAAGGAAATACCTCTGCATTCGCCCATGCTTACAGTCTGCTGCGGGTTCACATTCAACTTTATCCTGTGTTCTTATTTTGTTTAAGAAATTACTGCTAATGGTCTTCAGACAAGTTCCGTGGCTGAATCTAGATATCGTGACATGCTCCAGAACTTTGTGATACCCTAGCTGCAGGAAAAACAGGTCTTCATTCAACCTCATTTATTCCTCATATTGGAAGGTTCATGCAAACTTTGTTGCGTCAACACTTTAGCAATCGAGTAATTATTCGCATGTCCCCTACTGCCTGGCCACCACGTTCTCCTGGCCTAACTCCATGCGATTTTTAGTTGTGGGGATACCTAAAGGATGTGGTGTATCGTGGAGGAATTGAAACATTAGCAGAACTAAAAGATAGTATCACGCTACATGCGCGAAATATCATGGGTGATCACCTACGATCAGTGGTTGAGCATACAGTTCATCAACTGCAAATGACATACATTTATTGGTGGGAATATATAGAGCAATATCATATGACTCGTTCAAACGTCTGATACTGTTTGTGTGAAATAAATGTGTTTTTGAACATTCTATTTCGTTTTCCGTTCATATAGCTGTAAAAGCGCCCTCTAGCGGCCGATTTTGTAACCTATTTTTTTGGCAGACTCGAATGGTTACTGGTTTTATAGATTTTTATTTGCCGGAACGGCAGTGGCGGATTTAAGGCTTTGCAAAGGTGAGGGGAGGGCAATGGTCACCATTCGGGGTGTTCACTATTACTACAAAATTAGACGCCCCCATTATCTCTGCATTTCAGACTATATACAATCTCCATTTTATTTATGTTCTCATTAATTTCCTTCATCTGTTTAAACAATTTGTTACCTTTAGAAAATAGAATAAGAATACTATTAGTCTATTTTGGAAGTATTGGCAGAATTTTACAGATTGAGAAATTGCCAGAACTTATTAAAGCTTTTAGAAATAAAAAAAGTAGAATTTCTGACTGGGCACATCACTGTGAAGAAGAAGGACACAACCCAGATCCAATTGTCACAATTGAATGAGAAATTTCTGAAGAAAAGGAGAGACTCATGATCGAATCATGTTTGATCAATTACCAAAATTGTATTATATTAGTAAGGATAAGTTTCTTAAAATGAGCAGTGCATCATTTGGATACGCTAAAGAATTTACGAAAAAATACGTTTTTAGATGTTAATGATGTAAAGGAGTAATGTTAATGTTTTATTACTGTTATTTATGAAGCATCATTATTATTAATGTGTTAATTGTTATCATTATTAAAAAAAAATACGATAATATTCATTTGTTTATTTGAATACGAAAATGTTTTTATTTTAATTTTTTAAATTTTATTGTATTTTATTTAGTTCTTATTTCTAATCCTAATGAAATATAGAGGAAGAAGGATAGTGTCTTGTCTTCTGGCCGCACCTGATGAAGTCCTTCGCAAAGAAGAATGAAATATCGTGGAAATTAAAGGAGATGTTGTTATATAAATTTTTCATATTATATTATTTATGTCTTCTTGTTAGTTTCTAAAACCACGCTAGGATAGGCAATGCCCCTCCTAGCCAACTGTGGCTGCGGGCCTATCTCATATTCCTACAGTTTCCTCTACTATAAACGAAGTGAATTCTGTAACAGACATGTAAGAAAAATAAAAGGGCAGTGATAAAAGTGAATTATAAAGAAGGATTTACAAAACTTAAAAATGATTTTAAAATGCATTTCATTACAGTTAAAGGAAAAAAGAACCAAAAAAAAAATAATGTTCAACTATAAACATACATTGTAATGAATTAGATAGATTCATGAGTATTTAAATCTAAGCAATAACAATTTGGTGAAGTATACTGCGAAATGTAAAGTAATGTAAGTCTTTATTTGATAACATCTTCTTCACTACAAAAGTGAGTTATAATTAGTTGATACAAGTTTCTTTGTGAATTTATTCTAATAATAACACTTCGACTCCTTAAAAAAATTATATTTAATAATTGTAGAGATTTATTCATTCAAAATAATGGCAGGGCGAATTTAGGCGGTTAACACAACAGGAAATTTTTATTCGAATTAAGAGTTTGAATGATTATTGTATGCACCTGAAAAAGTGACTTTGAGAGGCTCTTTCAGGATCTAACTGATACAACATTCCTTGATAGTGAATCCAGTAGCACAAGACTGAATAACAAAAACCATTTCTGTCAAAACCAACTAGTTGAGTTTCAAAAATGACGAAACTTCAAATGGAATCTTCAATGCCAAAGGATATCATTGATTACGGCTGATATAGAATGTGAGATTTTCATTTCTCTGAAAATGAGCAAAACTGTTTGTTTATTGTATTTCCCTCAACTTATCATTTTGAGTTGGAAATTAGTTACTTAGTGATGTTGTTTAGTGAAAGTGATTATAATAGTATCTATGTGATATTAACAAAGAAAAAAGTAAATAAAGTTACATAACAAAAGTGCAAGTGATAAATATAAGTAAAACACAGTGAACAAAAACATTGTTTAAAAGAATTAGTTATTAGCTATGTGCTATTCACAATACTAAAGTAATTAACAAGTGAATTTAGTTTTATGCTAAAGCATATCTTTAAAGGCGACCCATTATTTGTTAAAAACTATAAAAAAAATATATTAAAAAAAAATAAAAAATAAAAAAAAGATAGGAAAGAAATAAAAGAATTTTAGGAAAACAAGAAGAAAAAAAGGATTCAGAGAAAATAAAACAGTAAATACACGGATTCGATCCGACAACAAACAACGACAATCGTTTGCGGAAATAAAGAAATATTATTTTTCCCAAGAGCAGTTTTCAACTTAAAGTTGAAAGAACTGTTTCAGCAGACTCACGATCCAGTTTGACGTTAGTGTAAAATTTTAAAAGCAAAGAAGTAATCATCTATTGATAATAATTAGTCATTGAAGAAGATTTTTTTTAATTGGCAATATCTAAACCGAGAATATATTGATCTTTATTTGATTTTCCTAAAACCTTGATTAGCGTTTTTTATTTACCAGTTACCATGACCTTTTGATTTCAATATCTTCCAACTTTTCTTAAATTATCTTTATACTCTAATCAAATAACTACCACAATAATGCAGTGAGCCACATATTGTCAGGATATTGTCAGTTGACGTGACTTAAGATTATTACTGTCAAAGCTTTAGCCAAACATTGCGAAAAAAATGAAAAAACAAAACATAAATAAAAAATTTGACGGCCAACAAACATAACTAGTTAAGACTTTTTAAACTAGTTAATGTGTTATTTTTAATGTGTTATTAAAAATATACCATGGAGCACAACCGGTTTCATCCAACAAGAACTTTAACGATTGACAATACAATTAAATAATTTAAGGTTTATAAGGACATCTCCTTCGGAAGGGAGATCACATGGTTAAGAAAGAGACCTCTGGTGACTTATCAGCCAGGCAAAAGGAGAGCCATATCCGGTCGTCGTACAGGAAGATTTCCGTTGTCGAAATGCGGGACTGCACTTTTAAGTTGGAAGGAAAACATTAGAAGAGAATAGCCATCAGACACTGGAATACAAGATGAAGTACACTAGCGATTTTGATGTAGATATTAACCTAAAGGAAAGAAAGGAAAAAACCCAGCTACTATTTACTGATGATTTTTTCACAATGAAATCCTATAAGGAAATGGCCTGAATTGAGAAGGAATCATTGTATAACTGAGGGGATCTCTGATAATGAAAACGATTCTTAACACTTACGAAGAAAATGACTTTTCTCCTAAGCGAGAATTATAGAATTATATGAATCCAAACAATGTCCAGAGTCTGCCACATGAATCACAGTCATTATGGGCACAGTTGTGGGCAGTTGCCAAATGCTGCGTGGTCCGTTTGGAGAGGGACTGGCGAGTCTCCCCAATATAACAGCAAGAGAAATTACTAAACTGGAGAGCATAAACAATACCTCGAGGATTGATATGCCGAACGGATCGAATATGAGAATTAACGAAATTATGAATAGTGGTTTTGGAAGAATGGGCTATATGAAAAAAATCAACAAGCTCAAAATTTGCACTTAAAAATTACGTAAAGCTGAAATTACTGTTTTTTACAATAGTTATATATATAAAGGCATTTTGATATACATATTTGAAAACCAATGGTCATATTAATACAGAGGGGCATTGGGTTATTAGAGTATTTTCATAAGTTCTTGTTTATGTGAGCAAAGAGTCTGTTTGTGAAATTCAAGTAAGAAGCTAAGCATAAACTTTTACATTTTATTTAAAGATATGTCATCATTTTGTCCAGTTGGGACGCAGTAAAAGAAGCCTTTATTGATAAAGGTTCTGAATTTGCTGGAAGACCAGCACCTTTTTCATTGTCTGGATGGATTTTCGACTACGAAGGTATTCTTTTTTCCTAAAAAACTAAATATTTTAAGTATTTATTTAATTTTATAATAAAGTATAATAATATTTCATTTTCAGTTTTTTTAAAAAGAATGGATCTTCTTAAACTAACATGGCATATTTGCGGACACGAGACGATGTATCTTTGAATTTAAAAATTATGAATATTTAGACGAATTTCTTCCTTTAGTTATTCGGACTGTTTAATTCAATTTAATGTAATTAATTAAACTTCTTATTAAATTTACTTACAGTTAGAAAATTAAGTTAAAGTATTAATATATTTGCCGTGCGGTCTAGATGGCGGTCTGCCGTTGTGGCCAGTGATCCAGTACCTGGGTTCGAATCCCGGCAGTGGCATGGCTGTTTCAATTTCCTTTCCTGTGTTGTCCAGCCTCTTCTTCGCTTTCTCTTCGGTCTGACGTCATTCCTTAATAGCGTCCTGGGGCAGGCAACAGGAAACCACTCCAGTATCTTTCGCCAGGCGTTTCTGGGAATTCCATGCGAATTCCATAGAATTGGACCTGTCTCCGGACAGAATACTATGGATGGATGGATTAATATATTAAGTTAAAGAATTAATATATTTTAATGAAACTCTGGAATATGAATGTAAATAGAGTCAAAACTGCCCCCGAAGGATGGAGGCGCTGAGGGGAACAGAGCCTTTTTCCCTATATTAGTTCTTTTCAAGACGGATCTTGGGGTCTACCCAACCAACTGCAAATTTGGAACCGGAGTTATGGCAGATAGGACTGATCCACTAATCCAAATTTTACCTGTTATTCATTTCATGAGACCGATATTACCTGTGCCCCCAAATAGCTCAAAGGACTGTTAAAAGGAAGCATCATTAAAATATTATAGTTATATTAATATTTTATTAATAACTAATTTCCTTATTTGCATGTAATGCCAGTTATGTTCCATAAAAAATTCTTTTAGTACAAAATCAACCTGAATTTAATAATCAAAATTAAAATAAATTTTAATGAGATATAGTACAGATGTTTTAATGATAGGACTTTAAAATACAATACAAAAAAATGCAATTCATAGCCTCAATTACTAAAAGTTCAAAACATCATTTTTTGTTGAGGTAGCTACGTCAAGTTATTTGTAATTATTAGACCTAGTAATTATTTGGAAATTTGTAATGAATTTTATTTGTCAGAGTTAGGACAGTCTTGTTACCTAAGAAATGACATCTGTTTTTGGATAGTTCTATTTTTCTTTCATTTGTTCTACCTCTTATTTTTGTAACGATTTTTAAACTGCTCGGCTGTTGACAACATAAGATTCGTTTTAATCTCTATCTTCACTGTGGTGATATCATCATTATAGTTAACACATCATAAAACATGCTGGGTGGTTTTCCGAATTTTTACATATTTATTTACTCTATTTTACAGTTGCCAGGAGTATTACTGTTGTTTTCATAAACAAAGATATTATTTTCTAATTTTGTTTCTAATTATTTTCTAGCTGTTTTAGCTTGCGATGGAGAGGAATTCAAAGAACAGAAGAGGTTTATATTAAGTTCACTTCGACAACTGGGCTTTGGTAAAGCCAGCGTTATAACGTCCATCCAAGAGGAAGCGCAGGTAATAGATTAAAGTATTTTGATACTTACATACATACATACTTTGATATATTTACTTCTGTTTATTTCTGATAAGGCGTTGGATAAACCATATTTAATACCAAACAATAGTCTAAGACTATTGTGCAGCCTTACAGTACTCAAAATATCACCACAGCGGGAAGAAGAAAAGGGAAAGAGAAGAAGCACCCAACAACCTGTCTTGTTTCGGGATTCGAACCCAGACTCAGCTGCATCAGCCAAATTAGTAGGCCAACAGCAAAGACTATGTTTAAACGGTTTTACAAAAGTTACTGCTTAGAATATTTTTCCATATATTTCTAAAAGCGCAGCTTCTATTTTATGTACATAATACAGGTGTTAGATTTTAATCACTAAAAATTTATAACTTGCTTTTATCTTAAAACAACAATCTTAGAGAATCTTATTCTTGGATTGGTTTTTATTTAAATATTGCCACATTTTCAACATCCATTTTGTTTGTTATTTCCTTAGGTACTCATTGATTATTTCCGTGACAAAACAGGCGCCATTGATAATATCCAAACAATTTTCAATACTGTGACTACGAATATTATATGTTCTATTACTTTTGGAAAAAGATTCAATCATGGGGATGAAAAACTGAAGAAAGTTCTTGAAATAATGCATTTATTGATGGTTATTTATGAGGATGTAGTTTTCTTTGATGCCTTTCCTGTTTTGAGGTATGATGTGTCTTTGTCAAATTTATTTTCGTCAATTAAATTTAGAAGAAATTATTCAATTGTTTATTGTAAAGTAAGAGGTAATTATAATGGTTACTTACATTGGTTATTTCATAAATATTT
Source organism: Thereuonema tuberculata (assembly GCA_023159025.1). Lineage (NCBI taxonomy): Eukaryota > Metazoa > Arthropoda > Chilopoda > Scutigeromorpha > Scutigeridae > Thereuonema > Thereuonema tuberculata. Next base: position 64,507,583 of record JAFIDM010001028.1, read on the forward strand.
CTCAAATTTCTCATTGGTGTTGAGAAGAACTTTTGATTTTTTTTTTTTTTAATGTGATAGGGATTTCGCCTTCACAGTGATTTCCTTTTAAATTGAACTTTCAATTTTAGTTTAGCAGAATAACTAATATATATATATATATATATATATATATATATATATATATATATATAATCGGATGGCCAAACTCAAATGCATCCTATTCGAGTTTAGCAATGCAAAGATTTCAATCAATCATTTGCAATTTAGAAAATTTAGAACGTAAAGAATATAAGAATAAAATTAACTTATATTACTCAATTCATATATTCATAAATTTACCAGTAATGTGAGTTTAAATTTATTTAAAAATATTTTTATCCAAGAGATCAAAAGATATCTTGATATTAATTCTAAATTTGAAGATTTTTTACATAATTTAAATTAACTTATTAATGAATTTATAACTAATAATTTTCCAATTCAAGTTTTAAATACATACATTTTACAATTTCAGAAAAAATTTAAATTTCAAATTTATCAAAAATATAAAGTTAAAAATATTCATAATTTTATTTAATCATTTTAATTCTTCAAGATAGGAATAGTTGATTTAAAATCATTTAAGTTATCTTATGACATTTCAAAATTAAAACCTTTATCTTAGGAAGTTTTGAGTTTGATCTGATGACTGTCATCTATTTATTTTTTCTATTTTTATATTTTTATTTCAAAAATTTTTTTTTTTTTTTTATTAAAACTATATATAAAAAAGATAAAAAAAATATATAATATAAAAGAAATTACAAAAAAAGATATAAAATTAAAAACTTAAAAAAGAATAAACGATAAAAAGGAGCAAACCTCTTCATATTGCGTTTTTGTTTAAATTTTAGTATCTAAATTTCTCGCTAGATGCCGCTGATGACGTGAGGATAAAATTTGGCAGCTGTTATTCTCACAGAAACAGCTTTCTGAATTTTGTATTGGTTTTTTCAAATTTCAGAATGCTGACCGGCTTTATATATATCTTCTTCTTCTTCTTCTTCTTAGCCTGGTTCAGTCCACTGCAGGACATAGGCCTCCCCCAATTTCCGCCACCTTCTTCTATCTTTTGTCTCTCTCCACCATCTTGCACCCCTGAATTTCTGTAGGTCATCTCTCCATCTCTTTTTTGGGCATCCTCTTTTTCTCTTTCCATTTCTTGGCTGCCATTCCGTTAGTAATCGAGTCCATCTTTCATCATTCATTCTTCCTAAATGCCCTGCCCATCTCCATTTAGAATTTTTTATTACTTCTATAAAGTCTTTGATTCCTGTTTGTTTCCTTATAGTTTCATTTCTTATTTTGTCCTTTATAGTTATATTTAGCATTCTCCTTTCAAGTTTCCTTTGTGACACTCTTAATTTCTCGCATTGTCTTTCTGTGGTGTTCCAAGTTTCACTGCCATATGTGAATACAGGGGTAATACATATGTCAAATATTTTTCTTTTCAGACATATTGGGAGATCACCTGTAAGGTAGTCCTTAAGTGTCCAAAAGGCTCTGTTACCTTGAACAATTCTTCTATTGATTTCTCGATCTTGTCTATCCTTGAAGCTTACAATCTGTCCAAGGTAGATGTATTCATCTACATTTTCAATTTCTTTGCTTCCTAAATATATTTTTTCTCCTTTATTATTCTTTTCCATATATTTTGTTTTATCAAAGTTTATTTTAAGTCCAACCTTAGAACTTTCCCACCATAGTTCATTTATCATGGTTTGCATTTCTTGGTTCGATTTTGCAATAAGGACAATATCATCTGCAAATCTTAAATGATTTAAAAATCTGCCATTTATGTTTAGTCCCCTTTCTTCCCATTTTAGATTTTTAAATACTTCTTCTAGTATAGCGTTGAATAGTTTTGGAGAAAGTGGGTCTCCTTGTCGAACTCCTCTTTGTATATTAAATGGTGAACCTAGATTTTCCAACTTTATTGAAGCTGTTGCTTTTTCATAGATTTTATCAATTATTCTGGCGTATTTTCCTTCAAGTGTTTGTTTTATTATTGCTTGGTTCATCTCATTGTGATGTATTGAATCAAATGCCTTTGTGTAGTCTACGAATACTAAATGAACATCATTCTGATATTCATTTGATTTTTCTATCAGCTGATTAATTGTGTGAAGATGATCGATGGTGGAAAATTTTGATCTAAAACCTGCTTGTTCAACTGGCTGTGCTTCGTCTAGTTTCAATGTTAGTCTTTTTAGGAGTATTCTTGTGAATAGCTTATAAACTTGAGATAGGAGGCTAATGGGTCTGTAGTTATCTATATCATCTCGATTCCCTTTTTTATGGATGAGAACAATAACAGCATTATTCCATTGATCTGGAATCTCTTCTTTTTCTATTACTTCATTATATATATAAATATAAATATATATATATATATATATATATATAGTTATTCTGCTAAACTAAAATTGAAAGTTATTTGAAAATTAATATGTATACAGAGAGAGAGAGAGCCTCGGAATCGGATAAGGTTTCAATTTTGAAATGATATCACTGGACCGCAAAAAAAAAAAAAAAATATTTTCGAGCCCGACCCCATTCCTGCTGATTTTTATGTAAAATGACCTCCTAAATCCGAATGTAACCCCCGTTTTCCCCCATCACCTATCGTTTTCGGGGGAGCCCCCCCCCCCCACCTTTTTTTATCACTTTTAGATAATTTGGAGGGATTAAAAGGATTATTTTAGCCTTTACATTTAGCCTGGAGGGCTAGAGAGTTGAAAAGTTGTAAAACATGAACATTTGTAGCAAGGAAGTAGATTTCGGGGGGGGGGGGATTTGCCCCCTTAAATTATAAAAAAAAAATCATTAAAAATGATCGATTCTTCCGGTTTTTTTCGCCAATTTTTCACTTATTTTCTACATATTCCCGCTTCCAACCCACACTCAACCTCCTTCAAATAATAAAAATATATAGCAACAATGTATAGCAACAATAATAAAAATGTATAGCAACAATATATAGTAACAATAATAAAAATATATAGCAACAGTTCAGAAGAGTTACTGTATCACGCTTGCGATCTCAATACCTTGCGCGCAGAAATAAAAAAAAATATTAAATGTAAAATAATAAATGTAAAAAGTAATGTAATAAATGTAAAGAATAATAAATAAATAAGTATCTTCATTTGGTGTTTGCTTTCCTTTTGTACCCTGAGGTAGAAGTTTCTCGTACCAAAAACCAGCAGTACTCTGCCAACATGCTCGCATTCCACTTCCCTGAAAATCTCCTCTCGAACATATTGATGACTTGATGGAACCGTTCCCCGTGTTCATCCGAAACTGCTCCAAAATTTTCAGGGTAGAAGTCCAGGTGTGAGTGAAGGAAATGCACTTTCCGAGACATGTTACACCCCAAGGCCTTGTACGCTGACAGCAAATTCTCGACATGAGCGACATAATCATCTTTTTTGTTGTTACCCAAAAATTTCTCATACGCGTTTTGGAAAGCAAGCTAAGCTGGTTTTTTGTTTTCGATTCAGGTGTTCAATAAACATCGAATCTTGGAAAAGTTGTCTAATCTGGGGTTCACGAAAACTTCTTGTTGAATTGAGAGCACAAGCATTGTACAGTATCTCTTCCGACCTCTTGCTTTATATATATATATATAAGACTTTGCTCTCATTAAATTTAAATTTTTTAACTATAATTATCTAAAATTTAAAAAAATTACCTAAATATTTATATTAAAGTTAAACCTAAAAAAAAATATTTATCTGAAACTATCTAAAAGTTAAAAATTACCTTAATATTTATATTAAAGTTAAGAATTATTTAATATTTAAAATGAAGCAAAAAAGGGTGGTGCCGATCCTCTTTTCTACTTATTGGATTAAATCTTTGCATTTCTAAACTCGAAGGATGAGCTTCAAGTTTGGACATTAGATATATATATATATATATATATATATATATGTATTATTGTTGCTATATATTGTTGCTGTCAATTTCTATTATCGTTGTTATATATTTTTATTATTGGGGAGGAGGATGAGGGGGACTAGAAGCTGGAATATGTAGAAAATCAGTGAAAAATTGGCGAAAAAACCGGAAGAATCAATTATTTTTAATGATTTTTTTTACAATTGAATGGGGCAAATCACCCCTAAATCTATCTCCTTGCTACAAATGTTCATGTTTTAGATCTTTTCATCTCTCTAGCCCATCAGAAGAAATGTAAAGGCTAAAATAATCTTTTTAATCCCTCCAAATTATCAAAAAGTGATAAAAATATGTGGGGGGAGGGGCGCTCCTCCGAAAACGGTGGTTGATGGGGCAAAACGGTTACATTCGTCTTCAGTAGGTTCTTTTACATAAAAATCAGCAGGTATGGTGTCAGGGCCGATTATCATGCCGCCCATTTTCATGTACACCTGATTAAGTTAACAAAATTAATTTATACAACAATGAAAGTTATACAAAGAGCGACTAGTTTCTGTGTCGAGAGACAGGTTTTTCGAACCAATTGGATCCAATTCTGGAATGGGTAGATATACAGTAATATTACAGGAAGTGCTGGGACTTGCTGATGACTTCTGGGTAACGAGTGAGGGAACCTGGTGGCTGCAACTGGAACGGCCGTGGAGCGACATCTGGTGACAGTGATCCGGAACTACAATGGGACGCCATAGTCGTCTGGGCGTTTCCCATTTAACCTGCCTGAGAAGTCGGAAGAGATTCCAATTCGCAACAATAGTATAGCTAGCTGAAGATGTTATACATATAATTTTATAGTTTAAAATCTTACGAAATAGAGGGAATGCGTGAGGGTGAAATGGAATAGGCGTTTAACTTGGGTTGAACTGTTGTCTTATCTGCTGCAACATTGTTATAAATGTGTTTAATTGAGTTTTTGAAATGTATGGAAATGAAATCCTGTGGATAATCATTGTTAGCCAGTATTGTTCTGATGGTATTGAGTTCTTGTTCAAACAACTCTAATGAACATGATAAACGAAAACTTCTGTGAACAAGCTTGCTGATGACATTAATCTTGAACACCAACAGCACAGAGGAACTGTAATTCAGGGTGCAATTCAGGGAATTGTAATTCCACCAAAAGTAGGTTTGCGGTATACCGAAGAATGGAATTGCCTATTGGAACGTCTCAAAATGATGTCGAGGAAAGGGATGGTGCAATCTTTTGCTTTTTCAATCTCAAACTGTACTTCATCGTTAATCTGGTTGAAAATGTATTTAATACCTTCTAATATATTGGATTCAGCATAGCATAGTATGTCATCGACATATCTTATAAACATTGGAATTTGGATGATACCTATATCAAGAATCGATAGGGCTCGATCCTCTATGAATGACATGGTACATTCAGCAATAAGGGCGGACGCTGCAAGCCCCATAAAGAGACCTTTATTTTGTTTTTAGAATTTGTTTTGGAATGCAAAAAATTGCATATCAAATAGGACAAAAATAAGTGGAATCAATTTTTGAAACTTATCCTTTTGCATGAAGTGCTGGTGTATCTTTACGTAGGGTGCAGTCCATTGTCCTTAATCGATTTGTGGATTTTCGGGAGTCCTTTGAGCGTAGGAACGTCATATGCCAATTTTTTTAATTTTCCGGAAAATTCTTAAGTTATATTCCCTTCTTTGGAAAGTTGCCGTGCAATTTTTCTATTTGCATTAAGGATCTGCTTTTCATTGTTAGAAAAAAATTGGATGCCCTCAGTAGTTGAAAGGAAATAATTAACCATTTTATTGTAGTCATCTCTGTTTAAAATGATGGGACAGTTGCCTTTGCCGATGCCCCATCATTTTAAACAGAGATGACTACAATAATATGGTTAATTATTTCCTTTTAACTACTGAGGGCATCCAATTTTTTTCTAACAATGAAAAGCAGGCCCTTAATGCAAATAGAAAAATTGCTCAGCGACTTTTCAAAGAAGGGCATATAACTTCAGAATTTGTCGAAAAATTAAAAAATTCGGCATGTGACGTTCCTACGCTCAAAGGACTCCCGAAAATCCACAAATCGATTGAGGACAATAGACTGCACCCTATACGGCCCA
>JAFIDM010001028.1:64513665-64538553 GCA_023159025.1 Thereuonema tuberculata
GAAAATCCTTAATTTGAAGTTCTGCAATGGATATGAATTCTGCTTCATGGACTCTAGGACTTTGTTCACAACAATTAATATGGATTTAATAGTTGATTCTCTAGACCATATCGCTAATAAGACACACCAGCACTTCATGCAAAAGGATAAGTTTCAAAAGTTAATTCCACTTACTTTTGCCCTATTTGATATGCAATTTTTTGCATTCCAAAACAAAGTCTACAAACAAGATATGTCGATGACTTACTATGCTATGGTGAATCCAATATATTAGAAGTTATTAAGGACATTTTCAACCAGATTAATGATGAAGTACAGTTTGAGATTGAAAAAAAAACCGGGGTCACTATCTCTTTCCTCGACATCCTTTTGAGACGTTCCAATAGGCAATTCCATTCTTCGGTGTATGGCAAGCCTACTTTTGGTGGAATCACCCTGAATTACAATTCCTCTGTCCCGTTGGCGTTCAAAATTAATGTCATCACCATGCTTGCTCACAGAAGTTTTCGTTTATCAAGTTCATTAGAGTTGTTTGAACAAGAACTCAATACCATCAGAACAAAACTGGCTAACAATGATTATCCGCAGGATTTCATTTCCAGACATTTCAAAAACTCAATTAAACACATTTATAACAATGCTGCAACAGATAAGACAACAGTTCAACCCAAGTTATATGTGCCTATTCCATATCACCCTCACGCCTTCCCACTATTTCGGAAAATATTTAAACCATATAATATATGGTTCAGCTATGATGTTATTGCTATGATGTTCAACACAAACAAAACAAGAAATTCGACCCAGACCGAGGGCGTTGTATATGCCCTGTCGTGCTTCCGCCATAATTGCCTTTATCATGGGGAAATATAAACATATATAAACAGGAACGATCAGTATCTAACATACAGGCACGCGAGTACTAACTCGCATGGATTGGATTTCACCGATGTACAAATTCTAGCACGATCCCGGAAAGACTTCCAAAGAAAATGCATGGAATCATATTTCATCCAAACCATAGCAGAAGCTTAAACGTTGCCTTACCTGCTCCATCGATGGTGGCCTATAGTTTAGTCAAAAGAAAAAAAAATCCACTTCTAGCCCCGCAGTTTATAATACCGTCTTTTATTTTCTTATTGTATTTTACCCCTTTTCTAAATTTTCCACTCGTGTTTTATCCTCACAAAAACTTTTTTTTCCATTTCTTTCTTTTTATGATCTTCCTTACAGCTAAAATTGAATTTTGTTTTAAAAAAATAATAATTTGTTACTTTGGTAATTTATTAACTTTTTAATTTTTAGTCTTTTTAGTCTTATACAAATAAATTCTTTTATTCACTTTTTTACAATTGTTCTTATAAAATGGGAATAATTTGTTTTTATTTCTATCTTCTTATTTTAACTCAATTACGACAATAAAAGGGAAAGAACAATGTTTTTTCCTTTTCTAACTCAACATTAATAATTCCCTTTCCATTTTACATATCAGTTCTATTTTTTTTATTTTAATATGTCATTCTGTATTTTGTCAGTTATCTTTCATGCAGCTTGTTGCGAATTGGAATCTCTTCCGACTTCTCATGCAGGTTAAATGGGAAACGCCCAGACGACTATGGCGTCCCATTGTAGTTCCGGATCATTGTCACCAGATGTCGCTCCAAGGCCGTTCCAGTTGCAGCCACCAGGTTCCCTCACTCGTTACCCAGAAGTCATCAGCAAGCACCATCACTTCCTGTAATATTACTGTATATCTACCCATTCCAGAATTGGATCCAATTGGTTCGAAAAAAACCGTCTCTCGACGGAGAAACTAGTCGCTCTTTGTATAACTTTCATTGTTGTATAAATTAATCTTGTTAACTTAATTAGGTGTACGGCTATATCAATGGTGTTAAAGTATTCCAGTACACGTAAAGCTTTTTTATTCTTAATGCTTTCCATGTTTCCACGAGTTCTTTTGTTTCCATGGAAATCAATTCTTTGGCATTTTTTCCCAGTTTATGAAATTGATTTCCAGGTTTATTTACTGTACAATATTTGTTTGATCATTGGGTAAATTTCAACTTCTATCGTAAATTCATAATTTTCCTTTTTATATTTACCACAGTTTTGCACTTGCTGAAACTTGACACTTCTTTCTAAATAAGGTACGATGTAAAAAACTCCATCTTAGGATAAATTTCATTTTATTAATGGTGATATTTCGCGGAAATATCATCTTTCCGCTTTTTCAAACCTTATTTGAACAACAAAGAGTAACTTCCATTACATTTACTGGTATAAAAAGACAGACATATTATTTTACAATAATGAAAGACTTTTAACAAAATCAATTCTTAATGATTATTATCTGATGCGATATTTACACAGAACGCATACTGGAATAGCAAAGCGTCCCAAATGAGTATAGCTAGTATCATGAAAATTTAAAAATTTTAATATCTGAAACAGTTAACATTTAGTTTCAATATATACAATAGTATTCTAGTATTTCTAGTAAACTTAAACAGTCAACTCTTCAATATGTTTTACACACAGTTTCTTAGTTACAACTTGATGATAATCTACAATAATAACTTTATTAACTTTACTCTGGGTTAACATATCACTCCTAGAATAATGACATCTGATTAACTCCAATACTTCTAGGAATTGTTATTACTTCATACAATACAATAACAATATTATCTTAAGATTACTCAAACTACTGTGCCCTTTATATAATAATAACAATACACAATTCACAGTTACAACTATGGCTTCTCACCTAAGTGATTATGTAATTATAAATTGTCTCTCTACTATTGATAAGCCTAATCACTTATATGTAAATGATAAGTAGTACTCATCTTATAAATTAATTTCCTTCTGTGAATTTTATCTGTTTACTTATCATGAATAAATAATTGACTTTTTCACCTTCGTGTGAATTAACCACTTCCGGCATTTACTTGAATGTAGTATGACTATTCTCTAAGTCATCTAACACAAAATATTTCACTATCAGCAATTCATATGTATTTGCTCTCATTAACAAATATTTAATTCTCAATTTAATTATTATCAATTGATACGCATAGAGTTAATTTCCTTTACTTGAAATTCTTCTCTCTTATGCCCTCCAAAAGTAAATAATGTAAGTTACTTACAGTATGATGTCTTCTTATGCCTTTCTCCTTGCGGAACAGAATCAGGGTCCGTCGGTTTCACAAAAGCACTTATCACACTCAATAAACTTTACTTGAAGTTAGCACTTATTAACACTATTTTCCACTTATAGGAATGCACTGGATTCCCTTATCACACAATTAGTATTCCTATTATTGCTTATGTCGTGGATGGCTTTTCCTTTGACGTTTCTTACTTTACTCTTGAAGTAAATATTTTACTTGTTGGAAAATAAATCTCTATCTTCCTTTCTTCCTATTCGAATACTCGGGTATGTTACAGTCTCTAATTTCACAATAATTCTTATTTGGAATTATTATTCTTCCTTCACTGGATTGCGAGAATATAGTTGACTTTAGCTACAAACTTGGTTTCATCTATTCTAATTTCGTCTAAGTCCACATGAGCTCTCCTTAATTAATGTCCCTTTATCTATAATGGAACAGGCCTTCTTCTGCCTTGTTAGACTTGGTATTTGTAATTTTCACTTACTTCTAATTATTGTATATTAACATTTCAGTTCACCTTAACTTCAGGAAAATAATCGACTTAAGTATTCTGGAAGTTTCCATTTATTTATATTGCGGTTTGCAATAGACTGTTCTTGTACTGAATCAATTTCTCTTCTTCACCCTTTAATGTCTTGGAATAATCCAACTTCTCGAATGGCGGTAGTTTTCAATCTGATAAATCATCGCTACTAATATTTCTTTGACTATAACTTCTTTCTTCTTATTAGAATGCAAAATTATTACTACACAGCTTCCTTAATCCAATACTTATTACGGAACATCGTCTCAATCAATATTACGAGCTTCTTTCCGTTGTCTCCTAATAACGAAGTGAACTCTCCTGACTGGAATGGTTTACTTATTAAACTCTTCGTTATTCACTAAATGGAATCACTTTGAAACAATTAAAGTTATTTCAGCGTTCAGCTATTTATAGTAATTCTTCGAAATTACAATTCACTGACTTTGAACTTACTGCGTTTCTCATTGGCTGTATTTGCTGTATCCATCTGATACAGGGGTCAGTCAGCCTCAGCGCTAACTCGCTGTTAGTTACCGGTCCATTTGCTGTCTAAGCTTCAACTCACTTCTCATCGACAACTGATCACGTGCTACTCCATGTCACGTAATCAGATTAATTTAAATATTTAAATTCTTATAATCCAATCTCTCTTTATTGGAAAAAAAATAAATACGAAATTTCTTTTCAAGCAAATAATATTTTCATTTAATTAAAACAACTATCACTAATTAAATTTTTCCATTGGAGGTAATAAAGATTTAATATAATCAACTTCCATTACATTTACTGGTATAAATAAGACAGACATATTATTTTACAATAATGAAAGACTTTTAACAAAATCAATTCTTAATGATTATTATCAATGTATCAAAAATAGTTTAACACAACCAATAGTTACTAACAATGTATTATAATTATTATAATTATTTCTCTCTTTGGTTTTTTACTATGTCCTGGAAATAGGATAGGGTGTTTGGGTTCACCATGTAGGGGAGACCGGGGCAGAACGGTCCACTTTTTTTTGTTGAATTTTTTTTTTTTTTGTGAAGAGATTTTCCATTGCATTTATTTTTGTCAGAATCGGGAACTATTCAGGAATGTAAATACTTGATTTCATTTCATTATATTCATAAATAAAATTGGTATTAATTCGCAAAGCAAAAATGGTAGAGTAGTAGACCACCCCATGGGGCACGTTGGTCCGGGTAAGAATAACAACATTTAAAGTAAGATTTTTATTGAATATAAAATAATATGCCATTTAGGATATCATGAAATAAAGTTTAACTTAACATAGAGTACCTAAGGTATTACATATTCAAGTGAAAATTTAAAATAATCATTATGCAGTTGAAAGTCGTAAATGAATAATATCAAATAGGTTTACATTGAATTAATTAATCACTTTCACTAGAGAAATCTTCTTTGCAGTTGAGGCATTCGTAAAATAAACCCCGAATATCACTGGCTACGCAGGAACTATGGGCCCATCTCTTGCACTGTGTGCATTGAATCCACTCCTGCCATGGTTTGCTTTTTTTAAAGTTCTTCAAACAGGAGAGGCGCACAGCGTCTTCAACATCTTCATCATCACTAATCATCTGTAATTGTTTCCTCTTTATCCCTTTTCCTTTGCTTCTATTTGTTTTTTTTTTGTTTACGTTGCTTTTAGAGACTGTTGGCCGAGTCATGTTTTTCGTTGCTACTCTTTCTTTTCTTTCTTTAGATTTTCGTTGCTCTTCTTGCAGAGCTTTTTTTACTGGCGTATTCGTCAGTATTGCCGTTGACCATTTTTTTGTTCTCTATTAAGATTAAATTGTTATTTATGCCATTTTTTAATGCTTTCTAATGTAACAAAGTGTGTATAGAATTTATATTTAATTTAGAGTTTCACTTACTGAAAATTGTGTTAGTTCACTTTAGGGATGTAATTGTGTGTGTTTTAGAATACGCTCCCTCTCCTGAAATGTTTAAACTGATTGGGTATACTTTTTGCCCGTGTGTTTCAGATTCATCAACTGATCTGATTTTTCCCGCCAGAGTGTACTTAACTGTTCTCTTTTTGTTTCCATGGGAAAACGAAGTCGAAACAGATAAAACCACGTGATCACTCAATCAATGCACAACTGTTTTTTCGAAGTTTTTCTTTTTCTTTCGCACAAATTGTTTTCTAAATAAGCTCAAACCATTAAAATAATATTTAACCATGAAATATCACAATAATAATATATAAGACTTTACCAAATACAAAAATTCAAATATATAATTACAACAATACAATTATTAAAAATCAAAATATATTCCCTCAAGATTTTAATCGTGTCATGTTGCCAATTCCACAACGTGACAGTTTGCATAGTTTTTAATTAGAATTTAATAACAGTTAAATGTGTAAATTGGCTATTTCCGAAGATTAAGATGCCTTCGCACGAAGTCTTCCCTTATTACGGTACTTGCTGAGAGGAATTACTAAAGGAGTAATATCCTTTAATAATATAGGCTACACACAATATGTAATAGCCTACATAAAAAAATATAATATGTAATAATATAATACAATATAATATAATAGGCCTAATAAATATATAATATAGAAAAAAAATATAATGTATTGTGCCAAAATATTTTATTGTAAAAACAGCAGAGCAGAGTGGACCACTGGTCCAATATGCCCCGTGTCGTTCGGTCCACTCTGCCCCATCGCCATTTTGGCGTTTCCTTCAGTTGTAACTATCGACTACTTTAAGTATTCAATTCATACTATAACTTAAAATGATCTTTAGATTGCCGCCTTTAATATGCATATTACGGTTGTGTTATTCAATGCATCGCTGAACGGCAATATTAGAGTAAAAACAACACTAAACATTTACTTGCCTGAACAAAAACAAAACAATCGATCACCTCACTGTCACCAATAAGCATTATTCACTGACGCTTTTGTGGTAGCAGCGCCACAATGGCACCAACCTTCTATCCGATTTTTGGCACATTCTAGCGTCTATACGAATTACTAAAGTCAACGGTTTACTCTATCTCTAGGTCCACTTGGCCCCGGTCTCCCCTACCCTTTGTCTTTAATTTTGAAAAGAATTGTCACTTTTGGATCTGGGTTGTGATTTTCTGTGATGCAGTGTTCTGCCCAGTTCGATACTTTAGGTCGATTGTTCCGACAAGCTGTGACGTGTTCATCTATCCGTTCTTCTAAAATTCGCCCTGAGTTTCCAAAGTATACGCCTCCACATGTTCTACATTTTACTTTATAAACTGTCCCCATGATTTTCTTTATCTTATCGTAATTTTGCTCATCTTCTTCTTCATCTTTCTTATATAATATGGATTTGATGTTCTTCCCTTTTTTTGTGTATTATTCTAATATCATTATTCGAACATATATCCGCGATTCTTTTGTTGATTTTAACCCCATTCGGTAGTTTAATAATTTTGTCAAATGCCAATTTGGTTTTCTTTCCTTCTTGTCTTTTGGTTTTATTTTCTTCTTGTCTTTTGGTTTTATTTTCAAATCGCTGGAAACATCCGTGAATGAATGGTTCTGGGTATTCATTAATTCTTAAGATCTTCTTAAAGTTGGTCATTTTGTCGTTCCATTTCTCTTTATTACTAGTGTAGGTTCTTATTCTTTCAATTGTGTTTTGGATTACAGCTTTATCCGAAGATGGAGTTTTTAATCTAATTTAATAGGAGTATAAGATAGGATATGAAGGTACGATGTAATTTGGAGCAAGTTTTTAACAACAACTCGATATCAGCAAGGCACCATCTGAAAGACTGGGACAATGAAATGTAGGAATTTTTGGGGCCTGATACAATGGATCTTGTCGGCTGTCTGATTGGCGCCGGAGCTTATAGCTTCCTTTAACTGATTTTCTTTTCAGGAGAATGCTACCCATTAGACAATCTAATCTGTAGATTTACGGGTGTAGGAATCGCTGCGCAGTGGAAGGCTCCTGAGAATTTCTGGATCATATTCCAGAATATTTTCTACGCTTGTAGCATTGTCAGTCATCTAAAGGTTCCTGAGTTAGTAATCAGGCTTTTGATATTGGGTAAATATCTTAGGAATACTGAGATATCATGATTATTCTTCTCTTATTACCATGGGGTAACATCTATCTTCGAGGAATAAGATGGTGGCTATGTCAAACTTGAGAATATGGTTCCAACTTTTAAAAGAATGTTCTGATATTGCTGTCTTGGTGGTGGTTGCATTAGTTGATTTCTTTGCGAAGCTCCCCAATGCTGGCTGTGATTTGCCACTTGAACTGGCCTACGTTTCTACTGCTGCCCATATGAATAGCAAATTTTATAGACCTTAGGAGATTTATTGTATTTCTGAGATGTTCTCTTATCTTCTTCTCAATCTTGAAATCTGTTCTTATATTCTTCATCTTATCATTCTCTCCTAAAAATTCTGTCAGATCAAGCCTATAGGTGCTGGTTTGAGGTCATGTTTTACTTGAAGCTTTCAACTTCTCGAAGATCATGAGGATTTTGCTCTTCTTATATCCATTTTCTTGAATACAAGATGAGATAAGATATTATTTTCTTCTTCCAGTTTATCAGAATTACAAAATACATCCCTTCATAAACCCTCTCTTCTCAGCTGTTGGTCATTCGGCTCACAAGATATCTGTCCGTGTGTGTAGGCATCCTGTAGACAGCACGCCTCAGTTTCATCTTCTTATCAGCTACATCGAACAAAGATGTTTTTTTTTCCTTTTTTTCTTCACTTCCATTGTGAAGTCGATCATCAAATGTCTTCAGTTCAAGTGCTCAAGGAACTACTTTTCCCTGTAATCATATAACAAATGTGTCATCCATATATCTCAAATAAAAATTCGCTGCTAGAAGAAGTAAACTTAGAGTTGCTTCTCCATAATATTACTATACTATGCATTATCCGCTTATATACGCATATAAGCGGATAATGCGTAAAACGAAACCTTCACCTCCTGTGGCACTGTCATCAAACAGCTATAAAGTAAAGGGTAAGTGTTATAAACGTATTCCTATTGATAGTCATACTCAACATGCGACTCAAATTTAATCATCACTTGTTATTTCATCTGAACGATTGCAATATAGATTGAGTCTTTGTTAATTTAGAACCCGCCAGAGTTGCGTAAAGGTCCTCTGTTAGCTCTAGTGTGTACTCCAAGAACTTCACAGAACACCTGAAGCGATTTGACACAGGTCTCCGCTGTATCGATACTGGAAATCTTCGGCTGAACCCAAAAAAGGGCACCTTTGTCACCAGGTCTATCAAGATCCTCGGGCACATCGTGGGTCGAGATGGGATTCGCCCCGATCCGGACAGCGTGCAGGCGGTATCGTCCTTTCCCCTGCCGAAGAATCAGAAGCAGGTCCGCAGTTAAAAATGCCTATGGGTTCACCCATAAAATCACAGACTTGGGTAAGTAAAAAGCCTAATTTGTGACGCTACATATTGGTTTTTAAGATTATGAAACGTGTTTTTTTTAAATAATTAATGCCTCATATCTCTTTGTACGTTAGACAGTGCTGGTTGATGGAGGGTAGTAATCTTGAAACAAACTGTCCCCAATTCACAAATTCATTTATCAGCTTTGTTAGTTTATCTGATAAATATGAAAGATAAGTGACTAGAGTTTCATTAAATTATTTCTTAAATTATTGTAAATTTTATATTTTTACCTGACTATTTACATTTGTTTCTTTATAGGTTTCTCCCCTCTTCGTTTCTTGGATGGAATAAACTCGAAAAGATTAAAGAAAACCTTCATAGTTTTGTTGATGAAATAATTGAAGAGCATATTGATTCATTTGATCCGAACAATATTCGAGATCTTATAGACTATTATTTAAAGACAATGCAGGATAAAGGATTAAATTTCAATGACGAACACAATGGCACAATCTTTTCTAGTAAGCGCCATTAAACTAATTTAGAAAAATACAGCTGTTTTTTTTGTAAGACTTTTCTAATTAACAGAAAATATTGGGTACTTCAGTATTTAAATCTTGGTTGAATAAAGCAAATTATACAA
Source organism: Thereuonema tuberculata (assembly GCA_023159025.1). Lineage (NCBI taxonomy): Eukaryota > Metazoa > Arthropoda > Chilopoda > Scutigeromorpha > Scutigeridae > Thereuonema > Thereuonema tuberculata. The sequence continues at coordinate 64,523,421 of JAFIDM010001028.1, forward strand.
TGTATCAGTACATAGTTACGGAATCTTGGTTTAGCAGTGTTAAATGCATTATTATAATATTATGCTTATCGAGTTACAAAATAGAAACATCTCTAGTTTAGCTTCCATGCGACTTTTTTTTACCATCTGGAAAAGTATTAAAGTCATCTCACAATTACAATTTCTTCGTCATCAACCTCACAACAACTGTTTTTTGAAATCCGAGGGAAGCACGGGTATTTCTGTTAGTATATTTACAAAATATTTGACATTGCTACGTATAAGACTGAAATCACAACTAATAAAATATTTGATACCATTCTGTGGGGCTATCTGAAACGTAGTGTACATAGTGAAAGTATAAACACTGCTTTACCGCATTATGGATGGGTATCTCTGACAAGTTTGAGCGTATCCGGCAATCCTCACGACGACAGTGTGAAGCATGTGTTGCTGCTGTTGGAGGTCACTCAGAAAACAATCTCGCTGTGGTTATTAATCCTTCAGTAAACTCTGAATAAAACATTTCCGCACCCATGTTCATATGGACTTTTTTTGTTATTTTTCTGCAATGTATCAGGAGGCTTCCAGCGTAGTCATCCATTTCAGGGCCACCCTGCATGTAATGACATAATAATCAGCTATTTTTGTGTCTACTTGTAGAAAATCGTAGCTTTTGAAGTTATTCAAGACTAGTGCGGATTATTAAGTCTTTGGCAACTGCAAATTGTTAAAAAAAGAAACAAACAAACAAAAATCTTGTGGGAGTTCGATTTAGAAAGTGATCAATATTTATTTCTTACACAAAGATGAGCAAGGCATTTTAGGATTACATAAACAGATGGGCATCTTGCTAGAATACGTCCTGTGTAACTTAAAGAACCCAGGTATTTGTAGATTTTTATTTGGGTCAATCAACTATTCTTTGTACTAAACGCGAGTGACAACATAATGATTTTCCAACAAATAAAAATCGAAAATCTAACTTCCTATGCAGCACATTTTAACGATAAGTGAATGAAGTTTTAGTTAAGATAACGGGCAGAGCACTTTTTTTAATTTGAAGAGCAATATTTTGCTTTATTTAGTGAGAATACGGCGGTAATTTGTCCCCTGCGTTACTGTCCCTGCGGGACAAAACAAAACAAACAGCCTACTTTTGCCTGTCATTATCGCATATCCTTACTACCAGTTACTACTATTTAACATATGTTTTGTATATTTAATAGCAATCTGTATTAAAACATTCGCTTTGGGAGTTTGCAAAGTCTCTGAAGTGACAGGGAAACCAAATACTCGCGGGGAAACATTGTCTCCTAAGTTGCTGTAAAAAAAATAAAATATTCATAATTAAACTAATATCGGTCACTGTAAAGCTTTTGATCAATGACCTAATAATACTTCGGGATGAAAATAAAGTTCAATAATTATTTCCAAAAACAATATTTATTAAATTTGTGTTCGGGAGACACTTAGGTACAAAGAATAGTTGATTGACCCATTTATATTTATAATAATGTTGATTTGAAGTTGGGGTATTAAGCATCTTTCCAAATATATCAACTAGTAGAAGATAATTTAATGTGTCCCTTTACAGGTCATTGGATGTAAGGCTGCCAGCTCTCATGACTTAGAGGACTAAGTTGTGATAGGTTAATTTAACCTTTAATCTTTTGGAAAGAATCTCTATGAACCCTATGAACGCAGCTTGTAGGAGAAACATCTTGAGGAAAAAAAATCCCCAACCCCACTCCTAGAATTGAATTTACCACCTCCACTCCGCAACCCAGTGTTTTACCACTAAATTGCGAGTCATCAAGCCGTCAAGCCATTAAGCCCACAAACAGCTAATGATGACTCTATGATGACTAAATGTAGAAAAACAGGCGGAAAGGTGAAAGATCGTTATAGACTTTTACTTTTTTCAGACTTTTTATTTAAGATCCTATTAAATAAAAATAAAAATCGATAAGTAAATAACCCTATTTACTTATCGTCTTCATTATAACTGCAAACTAATAGAAAAAAAAACACACATTAAAGTCCAACTCAAACATTTATTCGATTTCAATAAAACTATAAACTGTAAAAAGCACAATACATCCAACTCGATACCAATATTTCGTCTTTTTAGTACTCAAAGACTTTCTCAAGGTCTATATACAAAAATAAAGTAAAATGAAATTAAAGAGAAGAGAGAACTCCTCTTCTCATACAAATAAATATAACAATTCAAACATATCATACGAATAAGATAACATATAACAATTAATACAACGTTTGATTAAAAAACGAACTTAACAATAAAAATAATTCGAAAATAAAAATGACTGACAAAATAACTTTTGTTTGACAAATAATTTAACAATCAGACTTATAATAACGTTAATATTTTGTTTAACCTTACGTGTTTTTTTCAGAAATTCCTGAAAATTTCCAACGCATGATTCCAACATCAATCTTATAGATTCATCGTGATTTTCATAAATAATATCTATAATTGGGTCTGGATTGTGGTTTAATTTGAAACAATGGTCTGCCTATTCTGAAATATTCTTTTTTCTATTCTTAAATGCCATGACATGTTCTTGTATACGCTCCCTTACTGCTCTGCCTGTACTTCTTTTCTTTTTTCTTTTCATTTCATTTTTCTTTATTTCTGTATTATAGACCTTAAGAAAGTCTTTGAGTACTAAAAGACGAGATATTGGTATCGAGTTGGATATATTGTGTTTTGTATAAAGTTTACGCATTAATGTCATCATTAGCCATCTATAATGATCGGGAGTCAGTCTCAATATCTGTTGACTATTATGTGTCTATTGCAAAATTGATACAATTTTTCTTTTTATTACATAATCATAATAAAGAATTTTAATAACAATATCCCTTTATCCCTTTCTGGGACTGATAGAGAAAGAGCCTATTCGGTTTTAGTTTTGGTCACCTGAAAAATCGTTCTCAAAATTTGAAGTGCATAATGAAATATACTGAAGGCTTTGCGTTTGTTTTGTTTGTTTTTTTTTTAAAAAAAATCAGCAGTTAAATTGTAAAATAACCTAATACAGTCGAAATGAACTAGGAAGACTTAAGACGTAAGATCAACTCATAAAACAAAGTCTCACAGAGCCTTTTGATCCCGGTCAAAAGGTTGTCAAACAATTCTGAGATATTAATAGCCATTTATCCGAAAGGGCAATCTTATCCGAAAGAGTATCCCATATATGCTCAACTGAACTAAGATTAGAATTTCTGTTGAATTGATGAATTCTCTGTTCATCAACATTGTGTTTCACAAGATGAAAATTGTATGGGTGGGTGGTTTTCATCATGATATGAATCCTGGGAGTACTTTCTCGTAAATATATTTCTATTTTTAATAACTTTTATGTTTTTCTATAAACGTAGTCATTGATTTTCTTGTTATTCAGGGAGCTATCTCCGGAACAACATGGCTCTGTTGTTCATTGCTGGAACTGAAACAACATCCAATTTCTTAACCTTTGCGATCAAAATGATGCTAATTCATCCAGAGATTCAACAGAAAATTCAAGAAGAGGACGATCCCGATTACCGACGTGGACAGATGACTTAATTTACACTTCGGCTATAATTTTGAAAATTCATCGTTACTGTTCTATTGTACCTGTATCACTTGTGCATACTAATCCAGGTAAAAGAATACCAAACACAATAGTTTTTAGTACACAACAGTTTCAAAAATACTTCTAGCCTAGTTTCTTGGAGAAAATGTAGCTCATAAAGCCAATGTTTATGTGGGCGTTGGTGTATCTTTGAGCTTGATATTTCCTTCCTATCAATTATTACAATTCGAGTCGTGTTAGGAAAGTTAGTTCCTATCAATAGATGCTGTTTTAAAAGTGCTACCTACATAACCAAAAGTATTTTTAGATTCTCAATCGCCATGGGAAAAAAGGTGATTAAACCCATATCATTAACCCTATTTTAATTTCTGAGTTGTATAGAAATATTAAGAGACATATTTTGGTTATCATTAATGTGACATTTCAGTTTAAAACGTATTTAATAAGTTTTATTTATTCTTAAGATTAAGATTAACTTAATACAGTGTTTTTTCTCTCAGATTTAAACTGTCTTATAATCTTTATATTATTTAACTTACTGAAGACTTCTTTCCACTTCGAAATTAATATTAAGTAAAAATTTATTCTCCTTATTTATTCTCCTTATTCTCCTTATTTACTCTCCTTATTCTCCTTATTTACTCTCCTTATTCCTTTACTCTCCTTATTCTCCTTATTATCTCTCCTTATTTCTTTATACTCCTTTACTCTCCTTATTCCTTTTCTCTCCTTTACTCTCTTTCTCCTTATTCCTTTACTCTCCATTACTCTCCTCATTTACTCTCCTTTACTCTCCTTCCTTTACTCTTCTTCACTCTCCTTATTTACTCTCCTTATTCCTTTAGTCTCCTTTACTCTCCTTATTTACTCTCCTTATTTCTTTACTCTTCTTATTCTTCTTATATACTCTCCTTATTCCTTTACTCTCCTTTACTCTCCTTATTTATTCTCCTTATTTACTCTCCTTATTCTCCTTATTTACTCTCCTTATTCCCTTACGTACTCTCTTTTACTCTCTTTTAGGCTCTCCTTATTCCTTTAGTCTCCTTTACTCTCCTTATTTACTCTCCTTATTTCTTTACTCTTCTTATTCTTCTTATATACTCTCTTTATTCCTTTACTCTTCTTTGCTCTCCTTATTCTCCTTATTTACTCTCTTTATTCCTTTACTCTCCTTTACTCTCCTTATTTATACTCCTTATTCTCCTTATTTACTCTCCTTATTTACTTTTCTTATTTACTCTCCTTATTCTCCTTATTTACTCTCCTTATTCTCCTTATTTACTCTCCTTATTTACTTTTCTTATTTACTCTCCTTATTCTTCTTATTTACTCTCTTTATTCCTTTACTCTCCTTTACTCTCTTTATTTAAACTCCTTTACTATCCTTATTTACTCTCCTTATTCTCCTTATTTACTCTCCTTATTCCTTTACTCTCCTTTACGCTCATTATTTACTCTCCTTATTTACTCTCTTTATTCCTTTACTCTCCTTTAATCTCCTTATTTACTCTCCTATTTCACTCTCCTAATTTACTCTCATTATTCTCCTTACTTACTCTCCTTATTCCTTTACTCTTCTTTACGCTCATTATTTACTCTCCTTATTTACTCTCTTTTTTCCTTTACTCTCCTTTACTCTCCTTATTCTCCTTATTTACTTTCTTTATTCTTTTACTCTCCTTTACTCTCCTTATTTACTCTCCTTATTCCTTTACCCTCCTTTACGCTCATTATTTACTCTCCTTATTTACTCTCTTTATTCCTTTACTCTCCTTTAGGCTAAGAACGCATATGGTTATATTTATCCACGAACTCATAAACGAAGTCTCCCCTCCGCAGGAAGGGTTTATTAAAACAACCCTCAATTCGCCCAGGGTCTTTTACCCACGCACATATACAGTTGAAATCTATATTTTTTCCTCTTCAAGAAGGGGTCGTCACAATAGGAACAATTATGACATTGCTTAAGGGAGAGAAGAGGGGAAAAGAAGAGGGAGAAGATTTTACGACTTCGTGGATAGTGCGTTCTTAGCCTAACTCTCCTTATTTACACTACTTATTTTCCTTTTTTACTCTCCTTATTTACTCTCCTTCTTCCTTTACTCTCCTGTACTCTCCTTATTCTCTTTATTTACTTTCTTTATTCCTTTACTCTCCTTATTTCTTTACTCTCCTTATTTACTCTCCTTATTCTCCTTATTTATTCTCTTTATTCCTTTACTCTCCTTATTTACACTCCTTATTCTTCTTATTTACTCTCCTTATCTACCCTCTTTAGTTTTTTATTTTTTTTAAGGATGAAATTTCATTGGCCTCATCCTCTGCTTAAATATATGTTACAAGAATTTAAGTTGCCATTTTGAAATAAAAAAAAAAGTTAATAAACTATATTTTATTTCTAAACAGAAGAAGCTGTTTTGAAAGGATTTACCATCCCTAAAGAAACCTATATCCTGGCCAATCTGTGGCAAATTCAAAATGATCCGTCCCTATGGAAAGATCCAGAAAAAATTGATCCAACTCGATTTATAAATGAAGAAGGAAAAATAGTAAAGCCAGATTATTTAATTCCGTTCTCAGAAGGTATTCATTTTTTTTTATTCCTATTTAATATGCTAAAAAATTACAGAAAATTAAAGAGTGTAACCTACATTTCTACTCAAGATTTGAAATTAATAATTGAATGACAGTTGCTTTTCTAAATGAAATGTTGATGAAAATAAAAAAGTGTTTTTGACAGGAAGTTAATATGTTTGAGTGAAGTTACATACTATGTAGAATTAATGTCAAAACACATTTTCTATAGTTATATTCTTTGTCTTAGAAAGCAGTATTTTTCTTTAAGTAACTTGTAACGTAGAAACTGAAAGGCAATTAATAGAAATTGGTTACATATAAATCATAGGTGAGGAACCTGCGGCCTTTTGTGATACTCAGTACTGCCTTTCGCTGAAATTTCAAACTTACATGGAGTTTTAGTAGGAAAGTTACAAGAAAGAACAGTATAGGATTACATTATAAATAAATTGAAAACTTAACAAAATCGTCTGAAATAAAATCGTCGAAATATTTCTATTTCGATACAGTAATACATAGTGTAACGATAATGTTAGGTTCCTTGAAAACATGTCTGGAAATTTTATTTTTCGATAAACCCATGGCGATTTATTATGTCCTTATTTTATAATTCTAGAAATTTTATTTTCAAATTGATATTTTACTATCGGACATTCTTCTTCATTCCTTTTCCCTTTTTACAAAGGAAGAAGAAACTATCTTTCTTCTTCCCAAATTAAAATTTTAAAATAACATTCATGAATTCTAAACTAAACAATAACAAAAACGTGACATGCTCCGTGACATGCACGAAGCTTTATTATAAATTATTAAGTCCTAATAGTTCAAATTTTAATTAAAATCTTTATCTTTGAAGAATCAAAGCTAAAATCAAAAACTGAAATCAAAAACTGAATCCAATGTCTTTTTAAATTAACATGTCCAAAATAAAACGTCCAAATTGTTTAAATTTTAAATAATTTTTTTTTATCTTTGAAGAATCAAACTAAATCCAATTTCCTATCAAAATTGAAGAATTTCTTTCCAAAATTGAAGAATTTCTTTCTCCTTCAAGAAATGAACTTTTCATCTTTGAAGAAAACCACTTTTAAATTCTTGAATGTTAATTATATTTCTCACATCTTAGATCAATACTTAATCAATAAATCATCAAAAATAACACATTAAATGTATATGTGTGAGTCCATAAATTGAAGCCGGTACAACTGGTTAAAATAACACACAATAATTTAATCAAAATTAACAAAACATTAAGTAATTTTAATGTAATGTTAATTTTGATTAAATTATTGTGTGTTATATTAACCAGGTGTACCAGTTTCAATTTATGGATTCAAAGAATTAGCAGTACACGTAAAAGACTTGTTATTCAATAACATTAAACTTACATAAAAATCTCTTTATTACTTAACAACTCCACAACTCCAACTTGCGATATTTAGTTTCGTTTGATTCTTCAGTTTGATTCTTCAAATATATAAAAAAAAAAATTATTTAAAATTTGAACATTTTGGATATTTTATTTTGGATATTTTAATTTGAAAAGACATTGGATTCAGTTTTTGATTTTAGTTTTGATCCTTCAAAGATAAAGATTTTATTTCAAATTTAAACAATATAATTTATAATAAAGCTTCGTGCTTCATATGGCATGGAGCATGTCACGGTTTTGATATTGTTTAGTTCAGAATTCATGGATGTTATTTTTAAAATTTAATTTGGGAAGAAGAAAGATGTTTCTTTTCTCTTTGTAAAAAGCTTGAAGAAGAATGTCCGATAAGGAATTCGAAATATCGCAAGTTGGAGTTGTGGAGTTATTAAGTAATAAAGAGAATTTTATGTAAGTTTAATGTACTATTTTTAATGATTTATTGATATTTTGCTGTTTTATAACTAAGAGATATGTTTCTAGGCTTCGTCCAGGTACATGTTGGAAAGCATAGAACTGTTAATGTTTCGGTTGAGTCACTACTTAAATATTGGCCGTTTTCTATTTGAGTTTAAATGATGCGACGTGCAATGTGTAAACTGAAATATCATATTTATAAAAAAGACAAAGAATAGCTCTACAATCCATCACTGGAGAGGTTCAGCCAAAAAAAAAATATTGAAATAATTAAACCTACTAAGTAATGAGCAGTTATATTCAAACACTCTGGAAAAAATGTAGAAAATACGGAAAAACAAAATTTCAAAAACTGGTTTCATTGTGGATACCAGACCATAAGGACTCTCTGTACTTGTTTATTTTCGGGCACTTTCTAAAGTTACCGAAAGTTACTGCAGATTGGAAGATGTACTTTTCCCCGTCTCCTTATATTCAACCTATTTCATGAACTTGAAACATTTCACAGATATGTTTTGTTATTTTCTTTAATCAAATTCTAACATGAATTGATTAAATAAAAAACACACATTGGTTTGATTAAAAAACACAAAATTAAAATCCAAAATACATTACTAAAAAGAGAGCTTTCGCAGTCATCCACGACTGCTCGTCAATCAGTGTTTACAGGAATAAGAAAAGTTCGATTTTATACCTTTTTTTTTGAGATTAGGAATTTGCGTAATCCTAAAAATCATCCAATTGAGACATACGACGTCTTGGGTGCAACTGTAGACGAATGAAAGGTAGGAAGGGTTCTATTAAGCACAGGTATGAAGAAGACTTCTTGCTGCATTTTGAATGATGGCGGATTGAGGTTGTCGTCCTCTTGTGATTAGATATGGAACCTGGTTTTTATTTGTTCTAAACGTCTTGATGTCTTGGGGAAATATGGCTTTGGATGAAGAAATCTAAATAGAAATCTGTAAGAGACTGAAATATCTATTGAATAAACTAAAATAGAAAAAACTTTTGAATTTTAACCAAATGCAAAGAAGTTTATCATGAAATGGATGAAATTTTGTGGCTAAATTTCTTTTTACCTTTTTTCTGATTTCTTTCAGAGTAGAGTTCTTTAAGTAATACTTAATATTTAAATTCGGCAACGCCGTATTGTAGAGTTGTAAGTGTTTGAATATAATATTTCTCTCTTAAATTTATTTCTGTCATAGTCCAAGATGATTGGTTGGCGAAAGTTGAATCTATGACCTTCGTCGTAAGTATGCCTGGCTATTAAGGATGAGTATAAAGAATCAGTTTTGACTGCACTTATATGCCCTTAAAAAATCTTTCTTTTAGGGTTTTTCCTGTATTTCCAATGTCGAAACGTGAGTTTCCGAGACATTTAACCAAATAAACAGCAATTTTATGCTGTTTATCTATTTCATAATCATGTTTTTTGTGTAGAATTGGTGTTAAAAGCTAATCTGTTGTTTAACTTGAAGATGGGATATATATATAATCAGTGTTTTTGAATTGTTTAATAAGAAACTTCGATAAATTGGAATGGAATGGAAAGGTAGCATAAACATAAGTAGCTACGGTTTTGCTAATGATGTTATTGTAAACTAGTACAATTTAATTATCATATTTTTTTCTTGGTGAAATTTATAAAATGGAAATGGTAACCCCTATTTGACCTTCTCCTCTACCTCTGGCTTGACTGTGAATTGTCTTCCTTTGCGAACTGACAGTAAGTTGCTGTTTAACGTCATGATTTCCAGGCGAATATAGGTATTCAGATTTCGCCATACAGGAAGGTCTTTCTCTGAAAAAACACAGAATACATGTATTTTCTTACCTTTATTACTATTAACGGAAGCTTATTTTTATTATTTTTCTTTAGGAAGAAGAATATGTTTGGGCGAATCTTTGGCTAATATGGAAATTCTTCTCTTCTTATCATCTCTGCTACAGAATTTTACTTTTTTACCTGTTGATGCTCAATCAAAGGAATATGATTTAATTCATGGGGTTGTAAGAAAACTAAAACCTTTCAACGTAAAAATTGAAAGCCGTTGAAAAACTGAGATTATTATCTTTTTTTTTTCTAAAAAAATGTTAAAGTTTTTCTATTAAAGTAACGGAAAAAGATAAGATTTTACATTTTTAAGAGCCACTATTGTAAATTAAATTAAAAGATTAATTACAGTAGGAGTTAAATAAAAACATACTTTAATTGCAATGAAATTTGATGATATCTCCTTTATCATTATTTATTAATATTTGTGTAACAAGTATTTCACCTGTGTCAATAATAATTATTAATATATTGAAATAAAATTCAAGAAAAACACATTTTGGTTTAAAAAAATGTATTAAAAGTACTAAAATATATTGAAATGTAAAATATTTGAAATTTTTTAATACTTTTTTTAAACCAAAATGTGTTTTTCCCGAATTTTATTTCAATATATTATTATTAATATTTGTAAGTAATTGTAGTAATTGAAATTATCCTCAAAAGATTTTTTACTTGTGTTAATAATCGAAAAATAAAGGACTAAGTAGTCTTGAAGGAGTTTCTTAATTTGTTATTGAAAAATAAAGGAATTTAAAGAGAAAAAAAAGACGATGTTTTTGTGAAAAATGAAATATAGTTATCTTTCATTCCCCCCCACACACACACACCAAAACAAAATCCTATCTACCCCCCCCTCCCCGGTTATTTATATAATTATAATATATTTACTTATATTATATCCTAAAACAAGAGATAGTTGCGAAGAGATAAATATCTCATGACAAGGTATTTAAATGATAAGGAGTTTAAATAAAAATGGCTTTACATTTCAACAATGGTTTAAATAAAAAGTAAATGTTTATCCAAAAAATAATTGTTCATTCATTCCACTGTGGTTTTTGTATGTAGATTCTTATGTTTTGGATTTTTACCATAAAAAAAATCAACATGCTCTTACAAAAACCAAATTATCTATAAACGTTTTATTTGAATTTATTGAATTTATTATTACTTTTTTTATCTTTCATAAACGCATATTAAATGATGTTGGAAACTTTAGACAAAAACGTTTCACTGCTATACTGTGGGTATAAAAAAAGCAGTTTTGCCCAGATAAATTATAAACTAGTAGCTCTAACTATACTGTCTACAAAATTCCGTAGAGGATTGCAATATTACATCATTATTATAACGCTAAATTTATAAAACGCTAAAGGGAACTGAAGTCGAAATTCCAGTTTTACATTTGGGGAAACATCATTTCAAATCATCAGCATCATTTACATTTAATGAAAATACATTTGTTTAAATAAAACTTTCAACGTAGAATCCAAACTAATAAAAAGGGTCAGTGTTTAAACAGTAGCTTCCCTATGAGTAACTGGTAAGAAAACTCATCGGACAATAGTATCTGACTTTCATCTTACATATGAGAGTTACTATAGTTTTACAAAAAACAAAAGTTTTACAAAAAACATAACAAAACCAAAGCTTAAGAGAAGTTTAAAAACAATAAAATAAACTTTTATTGTTTTTAAACTTCTCTAAAGTAATTAGAAATAAAATTATTCTATCAATATAATTTACTTATTTTGGACTTTTTTGCCAATATCTAATAAAAAAGTGAAGTTCATAAAATCATTCAGTAGTCTAATGTTGCTGTCCCTATAGTTCGACCACGATATCTTGACGATTGGAGAAATTCCAGAGCCCCATGGCTTCAGCACTAACCTCTCTCAGAGGTTCGGAAGAATGTTACGTTACTGCTATACAACAACAACAAAAAATAGCTTGAATGATGTTTAAAGGAAATGCTGTAGGCCTACTGTTAGTTATTGTTTAACTGCTTCCAATATAAGATTTAACTATTATTTTTTAGTTTTTTGTATTTCTTTTAATTACTATTTATTTTTAAAGCTCTTTGCTTAGAGGCACACTTGTCTGCGATTGACTGAAAAATAGATAGGTCATAATCACGATTCCTTCCAATCGTCATCTTATCGTGGTCGGACTTTAACAATGTTTAAGCAGGAAACTAATCATTTTTCAAACTTTGCATATAAAGGTGGGAAAAACCGTTTTGTGATTCTAATTTGAATTAAAGAGAATTGCGAGTAATTAATTAAAAAAAGAATCGGTTTCGTGGTCCTTTTATTATACAAAGTTTCTTTGATCAAGATTAAGTTTGTTTCCATTATTTCGTACAACATGATGCCCCTTGCATAGACTAACTTAGGTCTTAAAATGGTGAAACTTTGTTCATCTTACTTGATTACCAAGATCCCCGATGAACTTAATCTTTTGGGGTTTTGTCCCTAAGTTCGTTTTAACCTCCTTTATATAGTTTATGGTTCTCTCGGACGCCAACCTGCTATCATGCATCCAACTAGATTTAAATTCTCAGAACGGCTGTCTTTATTCACACATCATTCATGAGCTGTTATTCTATTGTATATTTCATCAACCAAAGATACCTCATCATTTAAAAATCTTCTGGATGGATTTTTTCTTGAATCGTAGATTTGTAGGGAACAGAGTTGATCTAATTCATATATTTGGCGACTTTTCCAATCTGATCCTTTTTGAGAAAATAACAAGAGAAGTTAATAAAATTCTTACAGCAAATCATTAAAACCAAAGCAATGGATTTCGAATCAATATCTTAAAGACGTTATTAATCCCATTTTTAAGCCATGTTCAAGCGAAGTCACTTATCTTTTCTAGCTTCTATCTTGAGAATTCAGCTTGTGGGAAAATAAATAAATACGATACAGTGAAATCTGAGATTCTAAGTGATGAGGTGCTACTGATCGATAATAACTGATGAACTGTAAAGACAAAATAAATAGACAATGTGCTGAATATAAGTGTATGTGTCTGTGCTTAACCAATGTTTTCCGTTTTAAGGAAAGCGTTCAATATGTGTGAACTATTGTAAAACTTACTGAAAAACATTAAGAAGGAATTGCATATACTGTATAATATAAATTACTTTTTTCAAATTAATAACATAAAGAAAACATTTCCATACTCTACTTTTGTTTCCGGAAATCGATCTATTCAAAGAACTTCTATTCAAATGCTTTCAGCTAGGTAATATTGTTACGACTTTTACTTAAATTCTGTTAACAAAAACTGTAAAAAATTTTTAAAGTAAGGACACGAATATTTTAAAAATTATAGATTTAACGTGCGTTAGTACATTTTTACAGTAAAATAAAACAAAGAACGCACATAACTAAACAAAACACATTTGTATATCGTCCCATTTCACTGAGCTAGGTATGCTGGACGGATCGGGCTGAAGAGAGGCCAATAAGCCTTGAAACAGTACTGTCTCCGATTTCCAGCACAAATATCAAAAAATAGCTCAGTGAATTTGTGTTTTGTTTAGTTATGTGCATTCTTTGTTTTATTTTACTGTAAAAATATACTAACGCACGTTAAATCTCTTGTCTAATTACTAATCTTGTTATAAATTAATCCCTTGATGCTAAGCTAAACGCTAGCGGGGATTAATTATTCACCCCTTTTTATTCTTGATTTTATTTTGATGTTTTTGTAATTCAGGGGTCATTGATTTGTATGTTTGTCCGTTTTTGTATATCGTCCCATTTCACTGAGCTAAGTATGCTGGACGGATCGGGCTGAAGAGAGGCGAATAAGCCTTGAAACAGTACTGTCTCCGATTTCCAGCACAAAGATCAAAAAATAGCTCAGTGAATTTGTGTTTTGTTTAGTTATGTGTTTAGTTATTTGTTTTATTTTACTGTAAAAATTATATATATTAATTTGAGTTATCAATGCTGCTATGTACTATTTGTCTGTTCACATTGTCTCTTTTTACTGTATTACTCTACAAGATGAATCTTATCTAATAACTTTTGAATCTGGGCGTGGATTTGAGGTACATACTAACGAACAAGAGAGTAATTAGCATATACTCACTTTTTCTAGGAATACTCACCCATAAGTTAGTCAGTCAGTCTTTACCTCATCTTATAACTTCTAAAACCTGAAAACCACCCTTCTTGAAGCTACAAATGTATTTGAAAATACAAGGTGTTCATAATTAAAGTTCACATTTCGAAAGGCCACATAACAGGAGAACCCAATCACCGGGACGACTTCTTATTTCATATGAGGACATCGTGAAACATTTTAAAATATTCTATCGCTGCAATAGAATTTTGTTTGGTGCAAAAAAAAAAAAAAAAAAAGAATTGCGAAGGTGGTCGCTAAGACGATACATGGCTCTGCAATACTGGATAAAGCAAATGACAAATCCACATGTTTGGTGTGGTTTCACATCCATTTCATCGTCGGACCTTTCTTTTTCGAAGAGCTCGATCATGAGGGTCCCGTCACCAGTACAGTTGCTGGCCAGATTTATGCATATCCGCTAGCCAACCAGGTGATTCCTACTTTCAACAGCGTCAATGTCTGGATGGAATGCTTTTCATGCAGGACAGTGCACCACCCCACATCACCACCCCTGCCAAGCTGTTGTTTCCAGTTACTTTTACCGACGTCAGAATCATCAGTCACCATTTTCGTACAACCTGGCCAGCGCGTTCACCGGATCTCAACCCCGACAACTTTTGGCTGTCTATCATGAAAACCTAGCCAACGTAGGGAACCTGAAGACCAGCATTACACGTTGTTGACTAAGAAAAGTTTGGACGGAAAAAAAGAAGAATCTTTTTATGCTTTAGTTGTGCATACTTCTTTCCAAGAAGACATCAAATTTTGGCACGAAAGATGTTTTAATAGAAGTTATTTAGGAGTGCCATGAAAGCTATAGTATCCGAATTCATTCGAACCTTCGTCAAGTTAATTAAATTTCAAGTTCCTGTCCGGAAGATAAAGCTGTTCTGGCGAATGAAAATGTCAGGTAGAATTCGTTTTACTTGGATTTTGTTGGTCCTCTCCGTTCTACTCAGCTTCACTGATATACAGTAAGTATGTTCTCGTAGGAGTTGATTGTGCAACAGGCAGGATTGATACGGTAAAATTAAAATCTCTGGTAGCCAATGAAGTTTTAAAATTTTTAAAAGGTATTTTTTTTTAATTTTGCTTCCCCAAAACTGTTATTTCTGATAATGGTACCCAGTTTAAATC
>JAFIDM010001028.1:64538653-64553287 GCA_023159025.1 Thereuonema tuberculata
TGTGATTTTGCTTAGTATGTGCGTTGGCTGTAATTTTATTTATTTAATATCTTACCGAATTATTGCAAAAAGAATCAGCACAAATACAACATCATTTCGTTCTTGAATCTGAAAAATCGAAGGCTTACCAATTTACTTACAATGCATAAGTACTATATATATAGTACTAAATATAGTATACTTAAGCTTTGTTCTCCCACAAGAACTCTTTATCATGTATTGAATCACATGATACGTGACGTCAGTGATGTCTGAACTTCAAATGATCGATTGCTTTCCTACAGTTACAGAACCAGTATCTTTTGCAAAACGAAAAGGTGTTTAAAGCGTACTAATAAATTTCTATTGTTACCTGGTTATGAAGAAAATAAAAATAGTGTATCGATTATTCCACTATTGTATTTTTTCTTATATATAAAGTCACAAGCTTCCCAATAAGATATGACTCAAGTCTATCCGACTTCTACTTTGGGCTGTAAAGATGGCGACTCATTTCATTTTCGGCCATTTCCACTACCTGTGAAACCAGGAAGTGAAACATGAAATGATCGTACACAGGAAATATGAGAATCACAGTTTTTCCCCACCTCTAAAAGTCCTAAGCTTTTCATATGATATCACTCGTATCTGTCCTACTAGAGTTTGGGTTCTAGAAGTGATGTGGTGCTCCCCCACTTTTATACTTTGTATACAGAATCCCTAAAAATAGCCTTACGTACGACAAAAATGCAATTATAAGATATATATGATTTTAAATATGCCCTTACATACCAAGCGATATTCATCATATGTTCTCTATCATAGAATTTGTAGTATTATAATATACGATGTTATAAATAATAATTTATAACTTATTTTATGATAACATATGTTACAATTTCATAAATTTGTAGGTAGTGTAGTTAAAGTTACTAGTTTATAATTCATCTGGATAATAGTGCTTTTCATATCCACACCATACAGTTTTGGTCTAATGTTTCTAACACCATTGAACTTGCGTTTGGGAGAGAAAAGAAAAATAATGAAAAGCTTTGAAACGCAATATGTGCATTCTATAATGCTAAAGTTTAACAGGCACCTCCGAAGGTCTCATAAAATCCATACTGATGCTTTATGTAGGCTACTGGTAAAAAAACAATACATAAAGAACTACGTGCAAAAAAAAACCAGAATGGAATAAAAGAACAATTGTTCTTCGATAAACAACTGGGTTTTTATCGACCCATTTGGGAGTTATTGTGATAGCGACCAAAAGCGGTAGCTGTTGCGTTTGTCCTGTCCGTCCGTGTCTGTCCACCTCTAACAACTCCCGAACGGAAGATCGGATCACCATTGTGTTCAGGGGTCCAAAAACTGTAGGAAAGGTGTATTTTTAGGATCCAACGACCCCCAAACCCCCACCTTCGAGATATTTGGTATTATTGTCATTATATCCCTAAAAATTCCCGAAAGAAAGATCGAATCGACAAACGGACTTCACCATCGTGTTCAGAGGTTCAAACAACATAGGAATAGAGTATTTTCAGGGGCCAATGCCCCCTCGCCCCATGTTCGAGATATTTGGCATTGTTTTCATTGGATTTCCGCTATTAGCTTAATTGTTAGAAATGCAACCATCTTATTTCGGTTGTCAGCAGTAGCTTGGTGCTTACGGTCATATTCGGTCGAACTCATATACTGACGGTTGTCGATTCAACTCTGTATACACTATTTTTTTAAAAATCATTATTAAGCTCCTTATTATGAATATTTGCAAGTTGACTTTCCAACTACATTTTTTTTAGGATTAAGAACAGATAACTATTTCTGATTTCAATATCTTTAGAAGATTCAAAGAGAACTACATCTCATTTTTCACTGAAACATGTTGAAGATATTTTCAACATTCAATATTTTTTCTTTACTTTTCGTTTAAAATAGTCACTAACACGATTATTATCAAAACCTTATGAGAATAATAACAGTTTGTACAAATATTAATAGATGGTAAGAAACGAAATTCCATCACATTTCATCAAGTTTCATCACAATTAATAAAGCATGCTTTCGTGAGATCCCTGCTGTATTTGCTAAACAGTTATATACAATTTACTTTGCTAATTATGTATACAATTCTGTATATAATTTACAACCGTAGCTTTTCTAAATGCAAAATCTTATCTTTTTCTCATCTCCTTGAAGAAGAAGAAAAAATTCTAAATTATTATTTCCACGGCTGTTACATTGGAAGGATCGAGTTGTCTTAGAAATCGATGAAATATTTCATATTCCGTTGATTGAGCATCAACGGATAAAAAAGTGAAATTCTGTAACAGAGATAAAATAAAAAGAAAAATTTCCATATTATCCAAAGATTCGCCCAAACATGTTCTTCTTCCTAAAGAAAAATAACAACAGTTAAATTTGATATACAGTAAAACCTCGTTAAGTCGTCACTCAAAGGACCAAACATTTTTGACGACTTAGGCGGAGTGGGCATTTTTTGAAAAAAAACCAAAAAAAAAACCACTGAAATACAGTCATGAATTGCTATAGGATTCGGTGAGAAAAACAAGATTTTCAGAAATCAATACATGCAAATGAATGAGTGGAAAATAAAATAAAACACTTTTTATAGTTGCCATATTTTTATCGTTTTAAAAGAAAGGCAATGTCTGTCTTTGAAACGTTCCATCCAGCCATTGCTGTAGCCGAAATCTTCAATGTTCAACTTCTTAGCAATTTCCATGGCTTTTTCTTTGAGAATCACGGCAGAAATCGGCACAATTTGCAATCTGGCATGTTTTAGCCATCAAACTAAATCCAATTCTCGATCTCGTCAAACTTCGACTTCCTCATTCTCTTTCTTTTGTCTTTGCAGTCAGCTTCTTCAATTACTTGTTTCGATGAAGGAATATCGTTTAATGTAGTCCTGGGAATATGGTGTTCTTTGGCAAAAGCTGTTTTCGAAACATTTGATTTTTCAAAAAGTGCAATTAAGTATTTTTTTTCTTTAAAAGATAACGAGGTAAGTTTTCGTTTCCCTGGATGTTAAAAACCTAATCGACACGAAATTGCAAGAGAAGAAAATAGCCTTTACAGGTGGCTTACTCGCTATGAAATGAAGTCACACTCAGGAGCGGTCAAGAAAAACGTCTACACTCGACAGAGTCGCAGCGAGAAGTGCGCTTTGAGTGATTAGCAGCGAGATTCCAAGAACCCAAATCCTCCGAAGGGGTAAGAAAGGAATGAAGTGACAGGTATGGTCAAAAATTCCCCGTAAAGGCTTGGCTTTCTTAAAGTGAAGGGGCGGGGCTGAAAAGACAACACGGTGGCATGCAAAATGGAGAAGAAAGATGCTTTTGGCCATTTTTGAGGGTGACGAGTTATCCGGAGCAGAATTAAATTTGATGACGGGTAAAGGAGGTTTATTTTACATTATTGTATACGAGACCTTGTCGGGACCAAAGGAAAACGATGACTTAAACGGCTTGACGACTTAGCAAGGTTTTACTGTAGTAATAATAGTAACAAAGATCTAAGAACATATGTAAGTAATAATATATGTTATTCTCATAGATGTATCATAAATGTATCCTATGAGTAGCTTTATCAAGAACTATAAAATCAGGCTAGTTCTGTATTCTTAAATATCCTTCACAATTCTTGGGCATACCTCCAAATTGCTGTATTTCGTAATGTACTCAACACTAGCCACTTTCTTGCAAAATTCTTCAATAAAAATATTGATATTCATGTTCCGGTACGAAATATTCCGATATTTCTAACCGTAAAGTTTTTAAATGTTTTAAATGCTACTTTTATTGAAAATTTTGATTAATTTCTTTTTGTCCTCTTATCACGTAACAACTGAAATATCTAAATTGTTAAGATTTAATTTGTTTGTTATTTGAAATATTTATTTACAAATTTTCGTGATTGTGTTAATTTTTTGTATATGTATCTCAGGAATTGTATCTGCGGCCACGGCAGTGCCCCCGCCAAGACGAGCCGAAGGCAGGAAGGGCACTACGTACATTTTCTGGAAGTGTTTCGTCGTATTTTCGAACCCTTATAGCTTCGGCCTGGATAATACTAGAGAGCTCAAATTTTCAGGATAAGATGCAGTTAGCAGACTAATGAAATACGCTAAGTTTCATTTATTTAGCTTTTATATTTTGGATTTTATTAATACCTAAAGTACGTCGATTCCGTTACTGACTGACTGACTGACTGACTCATGATCATCAAAACCTCTAGGGGGTACTTCCTGAAGTCCTAGAAAGCTGAAATTTGGTATGCAGGCTAGGATTAGCATACAAACAACAAAAAATTTAAGAAATCCGTAACTTTCACCCTCCAACCCGTCATAAGGGGGGGGGGTTCTGGTTATGTATTATCGAACCCTCATAGCTTCGGCCTGGATAATACTAGAGAGCTCAAATTTTCAGGATAAGATGCAGTTACCATACTAATGAAATACACTAAGTTTCATTTATCTAGCTTTTATACTTTGAATTTTATTAAGATCTGAAATAATGTCGTAGCCTCAGTGCTTCGCCCTAAATAATACTAGAGAGCTCAAATTTTCAGGATAAGATGCAATTACCAGACTAATGAAATACGCTACGTTTCATTTATCTAGCTTTTATATTTTATTTAAATGGATTTTATTAATATCTAAAATACGTCGATTTCGTCCATGATTCACTGACTGACTGATTGACTCATGATCATCAAAACCTCTAGCGTACTTATCAAAACCTCTAGTCCTAAAAAGCTGAAATTTGGTATGCCGGCTAGGTTTAGCACACAAACAACAAAAGAATTAAGAAATCTGTAACTTTCACCCTCCAACCCCTCATAAAGGGAGTTCCGATTCTTTATTATATAACAATTTCTGATAGGTTTATCCCACCCAAAACATTTCATGTAAAATTAGTTGCCAAGACTCACATGCTCATAACGCTTTCTCTGTTAAAGTTATCAGATCTCATCATACAAAAAGAAATGAAATCCCACCCAAAACATTTCATGTAAAATAAGTTGCCAAGACTCACTTGCTCATAACGCTTTCACTGTTAAAAAGATATGAGATCTCATGTAGAGCCAAGCCCCTAACTCTACAAGCCTTAACTCTAAAAACCCTATATCTTGGTCAAAAAGTATGGCTTGGCCGTTTCATGGAACTATTTCATCCAATCCAAAACATTTCATGTAAAATACGTTGCCAAGACGCTCATAACGCTTTCACTGTTAAAAAGTTATCAGATCTCATGTAGAGCCAAGCCCCTCACTCTACAAGGCCTAACTCTAAAAACCCTACTATCTTGGTCAAAAAATATGCCTTGGCATACTCCATATCCTTTACATAACTCCATGGGATTGTTTGTGTGACAGCCACGAAACGGCCAAGCCATACTTTTTGACCAAGATATAGGGTTTTTAGAGTTAGGGCTTGTAGAGTTAGGCCTTGTAGAGTTAGGGGCTTGGCTCTACATGAGATCTCATATCTTTTTAACAGTGAAAGCGTTATGAGCATGTGAGTCTTGGCAACTTATTTTACATGAAATGTTCTGGGTGGGATTAGTTTAACAGAACCGTTGATGCCGTATTTAACTATTTCAAATTTTTTTCTTGGCCTGAACCTCTCTTTTATGAAAGTCAGTGAAAATTAAAGAGCTACATTCTGTGACATTTTAATAATTCTTGTGGACAAGGTATAAAGATAACAATACTTGGAAGAAACAAGGTAGGGATAGTGATAAGTAAACCAAGCGCTTCGGAACGGCTTCTGAGTCACCTTTACTTTAGAATACACTGCGCCGGGGTGGTCTAGAAAATGTTCGCGCGAGTCTGTTTGCGACCCTATGCTATCTTACCCACCCCTATTTATATTGATTAATCGTCATTCTTAACTCAAACCTTGTTAATATACTGAATTCGTAATAATGATTCAAAAAAAAAACTTAAGTTGAGAAACTGTGAAAAGATTTAAAATGGGGAGAAAAAAATGAAGAATAAAATTGCCCATGAGGGGATCGAACCCACGACCTTCCCGTTATTAGCACGACGCTCTAACCAACTGAGCTAACAGACCACCTACAATATTCAGCATTCAGGCCACCTACAACTGAGCTAACAGAAGCCGTTGCGAAGCATTGTGGGATTTGTGTTTACAGACAGACAAACCGGGGATATAAGGCTCTTTCAGAAGCCTAAAAGCTATGTCTGTTGTTGGATTTCAAGTGATCTTTTTTTTCGTCGATGAATTAAAAGATGTAACATTATAAAAAGACAAGTTTTCTTACGTTAAATTAATAATAAAACTAAAAAATATTTATTTCCTTCAATATATTTGTTCAGATTATCTTATCTAGTAGTAGCAGATGAGCAAAAAAAATAGAGAAAAAAATTGAAAACTCGATCAGTATTTATTTCTTCTTCAACTGAACTCAAATTGTAACTGTGACTATTTATAGAAATCCACTTTAAGATATATATATTATTCTCCTGTATAATCCAAAAGAAAGAAATTTCAGTTCTATATAAATCAAACTAATATTTATATCAAGAACTAAACATGAGTGTCTAAATCACAGTTGCGAAAAAGTTCACAGTCTAATGAAATTTCGTTCTCACTCAGTATTGTCAGTTTTGTCAGATTACATCTTAAGATATCGTTGTCTAGATTCCACATTAATGGAATGTAGATACCTCTCTACTTTTAGGATTAGAGTAAGTTTGCATGGATAATTGCTTTCCAACCCTCTTAAATTGAACCGTCCTTCCTGAAATAAAGCCCATTGCACACGGATCCGAAAATCGGTCGGTCGGATCCATGTGCAATGGGCTTAAGGGGAGCGCGTGAGACCAAAATTATCATATTGAAATGAAAAAAGGTAAGGTGATTGAGGGCGTTTTGGAACACAATGTAAAAATAGGATGATTCAGTCGAAAATTTACATATACAAAACACACTCACTTACCTTACCTTTTTTTTATTTCAATATGATAATTTTGGTCTCAAACGCTCCCCTTAAGCCCATTAAACATGGATCCGACCGACCGATTATCGGATCTATCTGCAACGGGCTTAAGGCAGTAGTCGATGCAATAAATTCTTCTAACTCAACCACTTTTAATTAACTCATTAAACAATTATCAATATAGAAGGATTTTGAAATTTTGCAACAATTGTTTGAAGCATATTTCTCATTCTGTAAGAGATGAAAATGAATAACTGCATCTAATAAGAAAATATTAGATGACAAAAACCAATCGTTTGTGTCGATACTTTTTATTGATTTCTTCCACCCCGTAAAATCGTAAAATGCCTCTATATTCCGCAATTACTTCAAGTTGAAGAACACTTCCTGCACGTCAGTAATCAATCCTATCCTTTTCTCTCTAAATGGAATTAAAATATCTGGAATATCAAGCACAGTATTCACAGTACTCACTACTTTTCCAAACAGTCACTGAGAGTGAGAAGAAACATTTAAACACCGGTCGAATACGTGATAACAGTCTTCAATTATATCATTGTTGAGGCAATCTACGAAAACTTGTTTATAATCTTCTAATCTTCTAAATCTTCTTTCACCATAAATTTCTAAATCTTGTTTCTAGAATGTTATGTTATGTGGTGAGTGGGTGGCAGGGAAGTCGAGTACCGCGACCTTGGGTCTATTATGCTATCCCACGGAAATAAGGACAGAAGGAGAGAAAAACTGAGAAAGTATGGTGGGAGAAGTGCAGGGGAAACGGGGAACCCCGAGAAAACTTGCCCAGCGCGGATCGTCCACCATCACGAAACCCACATGAGAACGGAACCTCGGTACTCAGAGGTTCTAGAAGAGTTTGTTTCTAGTAACTTTATTACGTTTTAAAGTAAATTATTTATTTTTAGGTAATGATGGGTTGTCGTCTTCCAAGGTAAACGCACCTAGTATCCACACAGTCCATTCTAGCTTTGTTTGTAGGGCAACCAAATCTTGACTTACTCGCTTAACGTTTCTAGTAATTTCTCCTCTACGTCAGCACCCATCAGCAACTGTGCTTCTAACCACGGCCCTCTGAAATACAGGCCTCCCAACTACAGGCCTCCCAACGTCTTATCTCTGACGTCATGAAAGAAGGGTAACGATGACCGTTGGCTTTTGCGCAACCCCGTAGTTTTTCATTGTGTGTGTGAGCACATGGAAATCTGTCTCAGTGAACATTGGATATTTTGTTGCTATTTTGTTCAACTTTCTTTGGATTAGTGAGTGTTTGGAATTAATTTTCAGTTTTCCAATATCTAAACAGTTATTTCAAAGTATTTTATTTGATTACACTGTTTTTTTATTGTGAAAAACAACTGAGGGGCGTTAGGCCTAACATTCATCATGCCGAAGACATGTGCTGTTCCTGGTTGTTAGTCAAATTACAAAAAGACAGGAAGTTATGTTCCTGTTTTTTCTTTTCCAAAAGAAGAAGATCTTTTGCAGCGTTGGATTGTGAAAATACACAGAGAAAACTTCGTCCCAACAAAAAATTCTGGAGTGTGCATAAAACATTTTAACGAAGATTTCATCGTGAGAGAGGACACTTTTACGGATTCTTCAGGTACTGTCATTTCTGTTAAACGTGATCATATAAAATTAAAGAAAGATGCCTATCCAACAGTTGTTGGACCTATTGCTCCACATCTAACCGAAACATTGCCAAAAAAACGACGAACTTGGGACGAAAGAGAGAAGGAGCAACTTTCATCAGCATTGGAATCAAGTTTGTCAACATTTCATGAAGAAACAGTTCGAAATTCAATTAAATGTTTGAATGATATAAATCAATATATTTCAAAGAATCCTTTGCCAAACAATATTTTGTTTTATATAATTCCTGATAAAGTTATTTTATGTAAAATATCATTAGATGGATGCCCAAAATTAATTAATTCTGTTGTTATTAATTCTGACTTAAGTTTTGAAATTTATATTGATAGTAAAAAAATTACAAATCTAAAAAAACATTTGATTATGTTTAATACTGTAACTGAAACGCACAATATTGACAAATTAATTAGTATTTGCAACGATGAAAATCTTATTAGCAAAGAGGAGAATGATTTCACATTAGCAGTTACTTTACTAAAGAAATTTGCCTCACATTCTGAAATTAATAAAAGTAAAATGATTTTGTTTTTAATTGAACAATTGGAACTAACTGAAATATCAAAGCATAGATTACACTTTTCTGTAGAACTTTTTATTTTATCTTTTAAAATTTTTCTTTCTAGCCCTGCATGCTATAGAGCTTTGAGACAAACAAAATTGTTAATACTACCTCATCCAAATACTCTGTCTAAAATTGCTAAGAAACTAAATGTTGATTCTGATTTTTTTAATCCTGTCAATAAATATCTGAATAAAAGATGTGGATTTTTAGAAGAAAGAGAAAAATATGTATCTCTTTTAATAGATGAAATTTATGTAGATCCATCTTTAACTTTTAAAGGTGGCAAAATAACTGGAACTAGTTTTAATGATTCAAGTATTGCAAAAACAGCTCATGTATTTCAAGTTACTTCAATACTGTCAAATTACAAAGATGTAATAGCAATAGCTCCTGTATCCAAATTTACAGGTTTAAGTTTGTATAGTTTGGTATGTAAAATTTTAAAAGGTCTTCATACAATTGGTTTTAAAGTATTAAGTTTAATAACAGATAACAATAATATAAATTGTTCAATGTTTCATGAGTTTGCTCCTCATCCACTTGGAGGCAAAGCAGTTATCAACCCAGCTGATTTATCATTATCTATCTTTTTTATGTATGATCATGTACATATTCTTAAAAACATTAGAAACAATTGGTTAAATTCCAAGAATTGTACATTCCAATTTCCTGATATAAATAATCCAAATCAGATAAATGAGTATAATTTTCAGCATTTAAGATTTTTGTATAATTTGGAGAAAGATAATGTGTTGAAATTTGCAAAAAGCCTAAGTTATAAAGTTGTATATCCAACTACTATTGAACGCCAAAAGGTATCATTAGCTTTAAAGGTTTTTGATTCATTCACAGTTGCTGGACTTAAGGAATTTGGACCTAAATTTTAAGAATTGATTGGATGGGAGAGAACTGTAAAATTCATTGAAATAATTCAACGTTGGTGGAAAATTGTTAATTATAAATCACCCTATATGAATCAAAGATAAAGGGATGATGACTTGTCTCCCATCACTAACACCAATCAAGAACAATTAACTTATTTAATTGAAAAAATGGGACCAAACACACTACTAGATATAAAAAAACATTTAAAAAATTCATATTCGTTACATGTTACAAGGCATCGTATACAGGCCTTTTCATCAGACTAGAAATAAATAACAGAAGCAAATTAGGCCTTTATAAATTTTGGATTACATTTTACAATAATATCAAAGTATCAAACATCAATGCTAGCCAATTATTAATAAAACAATAAAAAATAGTTAATCGAGCTGATAATGCAATACATTTTTTATAGACAATTCAGTATTGTAACATTTGTTGAATTTGGAATTAATTAATAATGATTCATAAAATTTTCTTAAGTATTGATCTGTAATAATATTATAAATGATCGGATTGTCCACCATTATTAGATGGCCAGTTTGTTTGTGATGAACTGCTGTGAAATATTGGTCATTGCCCTTTTTTATGGCGTTGGAATGCTCATTCATTCGAATTTTTACCTTTCTGCCTGTCTCACCAATATACTGGCACCCACCCCCTCCCGATTGACATTTTATTCCATATACCGCTCCCTTTTTCTCCTTATTTGTTTTCTTTATCTCTTCTTTAGATATTATGTCACGTTCATTATTTAGGATATTTCTGATGGTGTTTCTTGCCTTATTTGCAATACGAATCCCTACATTAGCCAATAATGGGGTTAGTTTGTTTTGTAATTCTTCTGCAAATGGAATACTTACATATTTAATTGCGTTATCAACTTTGATTTTATTAACATTTCTTTCTTTAAGTGCTCTGTATATTATCTTGTTGATGAAATCTATAGGATAGTTGTTCATAATAAAAATTTTTCTGATTTTTTGTAATTCATCATCCAATAATTTATTATTTGAACATAATCTTAAGGCTCTTGTGACAGCCAATTTTATTACATTAATTTTGTAGGAAGTTGGTGCTGCGGTATTAAAATTTAATGTAACACCTGCATACACCTCCTTACGATAAACTGTAGTACTGAAAGTATCATTACTTTTAATGATCATGACATCTAGATAAGGCAATTTACCTTCTATTTCTTGTTCCATAGTAAATTGGATCATTTTATTTACTGAGTTGAAAGTTAATAGTATTTGGTTAATTTCTTCTTTTTTAATTAATAAAAATGTGTCATCCACATATCTAGTCATAAATGAAACATTGTTCTTTACATTTTGTAATTCCCATATTTCATCATCTATTAACTTCATAACACACTCAGCCAAGACTGCTGATGAGGGAAGACCCATAAACAAACCTATGGTTTGTTGATATACTTTATTATTAAAAGAAAAATATTGCAAATCAAACAGAGATTTAATTAACCTTAAAATTTTTTTAATATCTATATTTTTCTTTTTTGCTGTTTGATCATATGCATGTAATATAGCTTTTTTAATGAGAGGCATAGAGAGGGATGTATATAGGTTTACAACATCAAAAGAAACCATTGATGTACATTGCATACTTATCTGTTGTTTTAATCTATTTAAGAATTCTGTACTATTGATTATACTAAACTTCGACCTGTAGTTCAATTCCTTAATCTCTAATACCACTAATTTTGCAATTCCCATAATTGCACTGTTCTGACATGCTACTATAGGGCGGATTTTATACATACTATTATTAATCTTATCTTTATGAATTTTTGGTAAGCCTTTAAACTTTGGAAGATTTTTGTTGCGATCAATCCATGATTCCATAGTGTCATCATCATAAAAACCTTCTTTAGACAATTCTCTAATTCTTTTATTCATTCTAAAGATAATAAGTGTTTCCTTGCATTTAGATTTTTTAATACCATTTGTATTATCAAGAAAATAATCACACATATCAATGTAATCTTGTTTGTCTAATGCTACTATTGCTCCCCCTTTATCTGCATTGGTAAAAGTTATTTCATTACACATTTCTTGTAATTTATTTAGTTCTATTTTTTCTAGAGGGTTTAAAGTTGAATTTGAATGTTTCTTACTAAAACCTTTAAGAATCTTTCCAACTTTTTTACGAGTTTCCTTTCTGACTTCTTGGTTGCCAATAATGAATAACTTATTTAATTTTGATGAATAATTGGTTAGTAAGATGGAATTCAATGTGTCAAGGAACACTCTATACTGGATTAACAGCACGCACTTTCAACTCTTTTTCTTGCACTTGCCAAACTTTATATGAATTAACTGTTTTTATTTTGCAAAACATCAAACCTGATTATGTTCTACTTGGAAAGCTTCAGACTGATCCTTTGGAAGAAAGGTTTAGTCTCTACAGGCAGATGTCTGGAGGAAATTATCATATATCCCTTCAACAATTATATGAAAGTGAAAAAAAAATCAGAATTCGCAACCTTTTATCTCTCTCTTCATCACAAAAGGGTCAATTTAGTATTCAGCATATCCTTGTAGATGAGGAAAATAATGAGAAAGAAATAAATTTAAATAATTTTATGTATGATAGTTTCCAAATAAACGTGGATGTTGATTCCCATTTACCTGTTGACATTGCACCAATATTAATTTATATATCTGGATATGCTGTTCATAAGGTGATCAAAAGAATAAATTGTTCTTATTGTAAAACTAATATGCTACATGATGATGATTTGGAATATGAATTCTCATCAGAGATTAGATTAATTGATGAAGTAAATAGAGGTGGTTTAAAAAAGCCAACATTATGGTCAGTTGTTGTTACTTTTTTATGTTTTCAAGTATTTGAATGTTTAATCTCTAGTGAAAATGAAACAAATTTTATTCAAAATAAAAATCAGTTGGCTATTATTGTTGATATTTCACTAAAACACCTTCATTTGTTAAATAATGCAAAGGATTGGTTTGCTCATATTGCTCAAAAGAAGAAAGGGCAAAAATGATTTTTGTAATAATTGGCAAAATATTATTAAACAATAATGTAAAAAATAAAAATCAGGTATTTTCATCTTTAACAAAAACAAAAAGGAAATTGTCAAAATTTAACAATTAGATGCAGTGTAATATTATGTATTACTTTTGTATTTCACTTATTTTAAACATTTGATATTATTTCATTGTCATTAAGTTACCTTAGGAATTAAGTTTTGTTAATAGATTTTAAGTGATTCAATAAATTGATATTTACAAAAAAAATGAAGTGGTTATTTTTCTTTTTTACAAAATTTCTAAATACGAGTTGTTTTAAAGAACTGATAATTCAAATTGTTAATAGAGGAAAATTTGTACTTTTCTAAATTTGATTTAAATAAATACAGAATGAAAAGAATTACTTATATTTATTTAACAAGAAATTTATACAAAATTTTGCAAAAAGTCGGAACGTAAGAAAAATTGAAGAACAAAATTATATAAAAATGTTAGCATCTAATTTATTCATTATTATTTAAAAAAAATATCTAAAATTTTGCGAAATGTCAGAGCATAAGAAAAATTGAAAAACAAAATTATATAAAAATGTCAGTATCTCATTTGTTAATTATTATCATTTTTTTTTTTTAACGTGAGTAAAATAAAATGATAAAACTAAAAAAAAATGCCAACCCACAATTTCAAAATAAAAATTTTAGTTTATTTTAATTATTTTTAACTTTTATACACTAAAAATTGTCCGTTGGCATTTTATTAATTTAGACTACTATCCTTTTTATTAAATTCGTCGGATAAAGGGAACATTCCTGAGTAAAATGCATTAAATTGTAAATTTTTATTGTAAAACGCACGTAGAATGAAAAAGTTAAAATCTCAGTGTTGGAACAGTTACCCCGCTTCCGTGACGTCACGAAACCAGTTGTGAGGCCTGTAGTTCAGAGGGCTGTGTTCTAACGGTCCCTGTTGAGTATCAGTTTGCTCTATATTATTTTTTCCCTGCAGTTTTCTCAGAAAATCTGCGGAATTACTTCAACATTTCCACAAATGGTTGGTTATTTCAATACTTCGAAATTACAATCGTAAGTACCCTTTAGATACCCAAGAATATTCGGCGAAAAACTGTGAGATTTGTAGGGGAGGGGAGGGGAGGGATTCCCTACCCCCCCCCTCCACTGGCTTGACCATCCCAAACTCTGGATATGAATGATATATCCCTGCCAGGGATAATTATTTCCCATCTACTGGATGTGTTAAATTTACATAAATACGATTATTTAATATTTATTATTGTTATTATTTAATATTTATTAAATATTCAATTCCTATTTGATATTCTTATTGTTAGATAAGAACCTTAGTTTCGCTGAAACAAAAATTAAAATTTGTATTTTTCTTGGATAGTAATTTGTCTGTCTTTATTTCTTCTACATTTTGGTCTGTGTCTTCATCAACAGAGTTTGTTTTGAATATTTAATCCCACCCAAAACACTTCGTGTAAAATAAGTTGCCAAGACTCACATGCTCATAA